>JAPMOB010229318.1:13181-60041 GCA_029875015.1 Lepomis gibbosus | reverse complement strand
TAAATGAACAACAGGGGCTATCTTGCACTTATGAAAGACGTCATTCTGCGTGCACACCATTACTAGATCAGCTTATGTGTTCATTTGCTGGTGATATCAAGTTTTCACATGTTTTTACTAACACATCAATCTTTAGTAAATCTGCCCTTAAGAATTCTATGAAATGCCTCACCAATGGAAACCGTTATTTTGGATATTTTTATGTATGCAGAATTGGATGTTTTAAGGCATGCAGAATAGACAATTTGACTAAAACACGCGTGAGGAGAATCCTTACAGTAGCTGTAATAATAGTGAGGAAGACAAACAAACAGATTGTCATCCCTCATCAATCACAGCCAAGATGCCCTTGAGTAAGCTATGTAACCCAGTGTGATAGTGAGGTTGGGGGTAGAGTTATTGCTGTTCTGTTCTGTCCCCTGCTACATAATCCAAATATTGAAAGACAAACAAGATTCAAACTATGCAGCAGCAAAGAGCCCACTGCTCTCCCTAAGATTGTCCCCACATAAAAGACAACTGAATTGAACATCATACAATTTGGTCTTCATGGTCTCATTCTCCCTGTGTAGCCCAGTAATCTGCTGGAAAGAAGTCTGCAGTTTGGAACACTTAGGCAGTGTCATAGTTACACAGCGCGTAACACCTTGATTGCTCTGCTGCTGGTTCACAGTATAAACTACACTCTGATTTCTGGGCAGAGACGCATATAGTCTGGCAGCAAAGAAAGCCATAAAGTCTGCTGAATGATCACCTTTTTTCCTAAATGTATTTATGGGCTCTGTGAAGCTGTTACATAAATGTTAAGAATGAACTATTATAGACTTTGCAGCTAATTCAATAGATTAAGCTGTCTTCTGAGATAAATATTAATTATACACACACACACATACACATACACACACAAAGTAAATTATTATTTTTGAGTGAACGTTTTAATGTGGCTCCACTACAGTTACTGCTCAGCATATGCACACATAATGGGTGACGGCAGTCATTTTTCAGAGGACTTTTCAGGGCCTTGAAAGGAACGTGTATTCTTCCTGTTTCTTGGCCACGATGTTCAAGTCATTGTGTCTTTTCTGCCGTCCGACCAGCATACTCTCCTCTCATTTCAACAGACTTCTAACAATATGCATTGACGCCTCCAGTTGATACGGGGCTTCAAATAGAATCACTTCTCCCTGCTGCCTGCCTCATCGTGGTTCCAAATGCAAAATGTGATTTACGTCGACACGAGTCTCCACAGCCTCCTTCAGCCGCATCTGTCTCATTCTCGCTGCACACTTTTAAGAACCAATTTGGGGCCTTATTGAACCCAGTTTAAAGTGCAAAGTGCAATTTGTCATGCAAGACAAAAGGTTCAGAGGCATTTTATGAACTTGGAGAATAATAAGCGGCCAGGGGAGCACACATGGATAAGTGGTCTCTGTCCGTTTTGACCAGGCTGGGACTTCCTCCAAAGCTCCTGCCCGAATCACCCCCCAGCAGGATCTTCAACCCTCATTTGTCACCTGTGCCACCAGGCCCGAAGAGGTTGTCTGGTTTTGACGAATGGAGCAAGGGCTCCTGTCCTTACTCTGCCATCCATCAACTTCTGTGGATGTACAGCATTAAAGACAAACAACTCTTGCTGCCTCTGTGAATCTGGTAGAGTTCTGAAACCTATAGTCCAAGATTGGCAAGACAAGAATCTTCAATGATTCAGGTTGGGTACTGGCTAGAGTAAGGCTAGAATTGGGCTTTTGTTTGATGAGAATTATAGGTTTTTTGCTGCATTTTTGACCACATCTACTGTACATTCACTACAGTGTTTTTAAAAGCCCAAGTGATGCATTTATCGATCCTTACCTTTAAATTTCCATGTATTTGTCGGAGAAAAAGCAAAACACAGGTTGTACTACCCTATGTCACTGATCCTATGAGCCTGACCAAATGCATTTGACAGACTCTACTTGTCACACAAGAGGTCAAATCCAATGGAAGCCAATGAATTAGGATTAAATATCATGTGAAAAATGGACAACAGTCATGCTGGCCAGTTTTTAATTTCTCTGATACTCCATTTTTGCAGGAATAGCAAAAACAGGGCAGTGTGTCACTTGCATACATACTGTGGAAGTATTGTGTTTCTTCGCTTAGCCTGTAGCAGCTTTAAAGGTATGTTAGGTGTTGAGCTGAATGGATTTTCTCCGAGAAATGTCACTCAAAAATAACTACGAAGGCAATAATAAAACATTTACAGAATCTGTCAGACTCGTGTCCTTGGATAGACACTTTTTGACAGCTCAGACTTGGGTATTTCAGGCCTGCGCAGACATCTAGTCTCATGGACACACTGGTCCTGCTCATTCAACCTCTGTTCAAGTGTCACAGATAAGTCAACACTACATACTGTAGGTGCACAGATTTGATAGAGCACTTTCAATACAAAAATGGAGCCTAGATGTGTGGCTGTGGCTGAAATCCAAACACACCAGAAGCCTATTCTCTCCGGAGAAGAGGAGCACAAATGAGGTGCTCTTCCCCTCTCCGTCTTTTAAAGCTCCATCTTTGTATGTTGCTTCTGCCTCACAGTTTTGGGAAATTAAAGCCAAGCTTTCTTTTTTGTATTTTATGCATTTACAATTAGCTATACATACTTAAAAAACTGCCTTTTGTCCCAGATACCATCTCTCTCCAATCTCCCAAAATGAGACAGTGGAATGGAGCCGGGCATGACATTGAATTAACCTCTCACATACCAGCAAAGGTTCTTCTAGAGATAAGGTTACCATTACGACAGGTTCCCTACCNCCCAGAACACATCCCTCTTTTTCCCCACTTCAATTAACAGTAATAGAGTCTGGGCATATTGCCTCTTGTCCGTTCATCCTGGCAGTCCCGTCCCCTGTTCCTACTCTGTCTTCCAAACACCAGACTATGTTGCAATTACATTACGGCTCAGGGGTATCAGGGGTGCCTGTGTCAAGGTGATACCATGTGAGAAAACACCTGCGTGTTCACCGTGACCTCCAAGCTGTAGCAGTGGGAGTGGGGCTGACACCGTGTCTCGAATCAACCTCAGTGCCTTCAGGCAGAACGGTGGCCCATACAGACTGCTGGTTTCATTGGAAGGCTGGATGGAGATGTAGGTTTTTGCCCCGGGGAAAAAAGGCTCAGGTGGTCTTCAGAAGTAGGTCTTCTTTCTCAGAATAAAGACATCATGCTTAACCTTGAGATGTTACCCTGGGCAAATAGATTTGAGTTGTCATAATTCGACTGTGAGAAAAGTCAGTGTTTGTAGCTCTGTAGGCTACGTGCTGCGTGTGCTAATCTGAGCCGGGGGAAAATGCTCACTCTTTGTCTTTTTCTTCTTTTGTACCATCAGGGATTTTTGATAAAGGGATATGCTCTCCTGCCATGCTCCCAAAATATGTTTGGATTCAGTCACTGCTGGCAGATTAAATGCGAGTTTTTAAGGTTTATTAGCTTTTATTGTCTTTATTATGATGTATGTGCAAATTTCACTGCCTACTTTAGTTTTATTATTAGTTATTTTTTGATCACTTTTATGTAGGTGTTAGTGACTCATGATTGCACAGTTATGAAATAAAGAGGTGATTAATGTGATCACACTAAACAGAGACAACTAGAGATGCAGGATGGGACACATTAAACCTATGAGTCAGTGATTTAAATTTCTCATTTTTAAAAGTAGCAAATACGTATTATCTTTGGTCTCTTGTTGGACATAAAACAGGTATTTAAATAGAAAAAGTGCAATTCCATTTTGATATGGTTTCACTGACACAAGGGCCACACACATAACTATATATACATAAACAAAACTGAATCCCTGTTTGTCTTAGACATGCAACAAAGTGCAAAGGCGTAAACACATGCTTGAGATACATGACATTTTGGAGACACGTTTACCCTTTCCTTTGTAACTTTATACCTCAGCTACAACCTTACTGAAAAATATCCTGTTGGTTGGATCTCAGTGAGATCACAAAAGTAAAAATCTATCTCTGCCTGTTGGCAATAAGGAACAGTGTGATTTCATTGATTTGGTGGTTAGCAAAGTCTGCTTTGCTAACCGTCCAATCAATGAAATCCTATTCACACTGTTCCAATCTCCAGTGATGACAGAGTGGCTTCAAAATGGGTTCTATCATGTTGCACTGACTTAATGATCAATACAGTATTTGTATTTGAATGTCCAGCACTTCTTTCTTCAGTTCTTGTTGAGAAAATCACAAGATTCTGGAGCATTTTACATCATGCCCGCCTGCTGCTGCAAGATGGCACAGTGCACTTATCAGATTGGTGTGAAGCTTAACACCAGCCACACTTTGAAGGATAACCTTTCCTCTTTATTTAAATGGCTTAAACCTTCTTAGATTTAGCCCTACGGCTGATTTAGCGTGCCACTGTTGATGGGTGCAGCCTCACTAAACTCTCATTACACAGCATTCAGGACCAACCAAAACGCATGACTCAACCAAAATGCTATCATTGCTTCATTTCAGCAGCTGCAACCTCATGCCTGATGCATTATGCCTCAGATCTGGCCATATACTGTCCCTTGTGAATAATATATTCCCTTTGCTTGTTTCAACAGTAGTACATAGTGTTTTTGGAGATGGTAGATGTTTTGAACTGATAATCCTATTCAGGGATGTATCAGAAGAGCATGACAGTGAAATTATTAAGATATTTTAAAATCTTTCTTTAGTTCCCTTTTATATTCTTCTCCTATTTGTACCTGAGGCTGTATAGGGGTTGTCTTTTATTAAATCCTGGCTCGTATTACATAATGTATCATGACGTTATATCCTTACTTCAGATTTTTGGGTTTGTTGATGTAGTTTTTTCCTATTGTGCTCTCATGCTGTAGAACTAAAACATTAAAATAATGCACATACGGGGCGCAGGCTAGGCCTTTCCTGCAGGTCGTCCCCCCTTTCCTGTCACTCTCGAGATGCCCTGCTACAAATAAAGGCTAAAATAGCCCTAAAAATATATTTAAAAAATAATACACAGACAGAAAATCTGCAAGTAGCCTATTTTTACTAACCAACAATACAAACACAAAGTCCATTCTAGATTGAACAAAGTCAGAATGGAAATGGTTGAAGATGGATGAAGTAATAGATTGTGAAAGTGTCCCTTACAGAGAGTGACTATGACAGAGCATTTTCAACATGCAAGCCATCCTGAGTCGCTTCACTGTAACTAAATTGGTGACAATAGCAAATTCTTCCATGTACAGTACTTCATATTTTTAGAGAGGCTTGCAAAGGGAAATGTACTCAGACTGAAGTGAAAGTTGATGAGATTTTAAAGTGGAACTTCTCAGTTGAGGCTTACATTTCAAAAGAACCAAGGAAGAAATGTGGTGTGAAAAAAGTACTCACACTTCTTTGTGATGCTTTTCTTCCAAAAATGAAGGTCTTAAATTTATTTCTGGAAGACAGGAAACAAGGGATGCTACCATACTGTTACTGCTAGTGTTTTCGTAGAAACAATGTATTTTAATTTATATTTGACTTTACTCTATACCTCCACTCAGAATTACATAAAGCTATTGAAAGCTATTGTGCACTCGCACCAGCAAGAGAGCAGGTGTGACCCATATTTACAGCCAGCCAGGTCCCATAAATATCAATCAGCCAATGAACATGCTCTGATTAGACTGAAAATTATGCATCCTGCCTGGCTAATATATGTCGGTCTCACTATGAGGTAATAATGATGATGATGGCCAAGGGCAAGCTTTGTAAGTCAGCCGACAGTAAATATGTGAGCCCAACTTACAATTATTGAAAAAGTATTACAAACTTGAAATTCTTTCGTACTTGACTACCAATGCAATAAACTAAAAACTAACTGTATTGACATCTATGGTAAAATATAAAAAATGAAAATACTAGTTGAACCCATGGTTTTTTTTTGACAACCACAAGCTATCACCCTGGTAACAGCATCCTAGACGGCTACAAATTTCACAGAACCTGTTCACCAGAAAAATACATCAGGGATACAACATGAGACCCTCACAGTCAAACACACACACACACACACACACACACACACACTGCTATGAAAGGCTTAGACACACAAAGGCACACCAGGAAGCCCGATGCAGAGCGGGTGTCTTACTGATTATAAACAATGTGAGACGTCTCAAGGCTGCTATCCTGCTTCTCTCAGCATGGTAAATATTGTAATGTTGTGCTTTGTCTCTTTATTCCTCGCTGGCTTTTTCAGACAGTGTTTGGCTTTCTCACTATGTCTCACCCACCGTTTAAACAGAAGTCTGAAGTTCATCTATATCCTGTCTTTACCTAAGCTCACCTGTGACTGCTACAAATTGTACAAGAGTAGCAGCAGGCAGCTGTGGCAGAAGCATTTTAAACTTAAGACAAACACATTTACAGTACGGCATATGAAGATTAAAGGAAGAGTCCAATTAACAAAAGCATACAAGGTAGCTGTTTCTCTGCCCTCTACACAGAGATTGAACACTTCCTAATGGAAGTCACAATATGTAGAAAAACACTCCCTGTCCTGTGCACTCATCAGGCATCTTTTGTAGCACTATATATAAAGATTTCAGCGCTGCATGGGAATACAACATGAGCCACACACACAGAAATCCATATCCATTATCGTGGCATGCATGCTTTTCATTTGCAGTACGCCGTGGCTGGAGCCATATTGATTTTCCCTGCTTTGTACATGATGTAAAAGCTTGTTTTCCCTCTCTGTGTTTGAATTCAGCACATTAAAAAGCACATTTGGACAGTATCTGTCAATCATAGGTGATTATCACCAATGATGTTGGTGCAGTGAACTCATGTACGGCCAGTGAACCGTGTAATTGACAACTTTGCTATTATTTATTATTTATTTAATTTATAAAGTCACCAAAGATGGTTGATCCCTGTGTTGTTCAGAAGTTGGAAAATGAGCAAAGAGAGTATCATTACTGTTTTTTTACACCTGCAATAAAACTATTTTAAATATACATTGTGAATTTTGGTTTATACATTAGCAAATTAATAATCTGGAGAAGTGCTGTGGGACTGAATAGAGATTTCACTTTTTCAAATAAGTTATTATGCTGACTTCATGTGTGTACTGTTTTAAATGTAGGTCTCACTCCCAAATCACCACATATGGACGCTTGGGCAAGACCCCTTTAGCATACTTTTTCAATGCTACAAGTATTAAATGTCAGGTCAATGTCAGGTGATGGTATAAAGAGGAACAAAAACCACATAGGGAGGATTGGTGGTTCAAACACTGGATTTTCACCCAGGAGGTCAGTGTTTTGTTGTGAAACCAATTCACCATTGACTTCTATATGTAACTTATTTTCGTAACTTAATGACTTAATGTAACTAAGCCACTTAATTTATCCTAACCAAACTGTGAATGTTTCACAACTTTAACCTCATTTCTTATAGCTAACTTAACTGGATGATGCATAGTTATTGTTGTTAACTTGACTGTGGACCCCTGTGCATCCAAAAGTGATGCTAAAGCTGTACCAAGTATTTTACAAAGTGACACCAAGTGTCCATATGTGACGCCTTGGGAGTGACAATGCATTGAAACATGAAAGGCAGCAGTAGTAACTTATTGTAGTGCTTTTTCTATTAGGGTATTTACATATTCAACTTTGTTTAAGCCTCATTTGCAGTCAGAGATTTATCCTTCATGCCCATGAATAAGAGCATCTCAATTTAATTTCAAAAAGGCTGTAAAAAACCCCCAACATACTGTATATTAAGACTGATGGGCACATGTTGCACATGCACACACATACTCACACACTAAATCCGTTGCAGCAAAAGAAAATGTCATCCTCATATGACAAATCTGGAATCACATGGAAAAGAGGCCAGCCTCTTTCTGTGATGTGCTCTTCTGTAGAGGAATTGTGCTGACCCTATCACTCTCCTGCTGTCTTCCTGTCCAAAGGCTTATGATCAAACACTACAGCAAATTAATTTTTACACAACTGGACACTGATGGAATTTAATATTTCCCCCCAAGTCTTTAATAGCATGTGAGCAACAAAGACACTCCCGTCCCTTTGTCCTCTGTGTAAAAAACAGTCATGAGTGATGACTCGCCCGCTTGTGTCTTTTAGTGTGCAGTTAAACTGTAAGTGATTAGAGCAAAATGAGCCTAACACATTAAGAACACAAATTAATGATACTCAACAGATGAACAAAATGCAATGCAGCAGTGAAACAGTAATCTTAAAAGTTAGGTGAGAAGAAGAAGACCAGGATTTCACTTCTCCAAAGCCCTCTGCTTTCTCTGCCCTCCATTTATTCTCAGTCGCTGCATGTAGCTCAGACATGCTCAACATCACACATGGCGTCCAGCCCTGCTTATCCTCTTAGAGACATCTTGGTGAGGCATGAAGGCTTTAATTGGTTAACCACGGCACTTGGAATATCAGTGGGTCTGTCATTAGCCAATGAGCCAAAGACAGCGGCCGCTTCAGCTGATAGTCCCTAAATTGGGCCGATGGTCATCCATGCCTGAACCGTAATTTGCTTCATTGCTAACTACAGTCAAAGGTGCTTTGCCATGCCCATCTGACAATGCAAGACTGCCTGCTACTCCTGTCTTGTTTGTCTTTGACAAGAAAAAGGTTTTCTTAGCTGTGATTGCGGATAAGTACCCAACTTGTCAGAACCTATTGCTAGCATTTGATTTGAACAGCGTTGAACCTGATTGCAGTGCAGGGCAAAGCAGCTCCATGCAGTGGAAAAGGACCCAGCTCTGTGTTCTCA
The DNA here is from genome assembly GCA_029875015.1 of Lepomis gibbosus. Taxonomy (NCBI): domain Eukaryota; kingdom Metazoa; phylum Chordata; class Actinopteri; order Centrarchiformes; family Centrarchidae; genus Lepomis; species Lepomis gibbosus. The sequence goes on along the minus strand of JAPMOB010229318.1, from coordinate 51,240 downwards.
GCCAAAAGCACAGCTTGGTTTCTTTCATTGGGTCTCTGAAAATGAGCGTGTCAGTACAGCCATTGCACACGGCTGCATAGGCCCCTCTGGCATGATTCCTCCCCGACTGGATCGATTCAGGCTCTGTTTATATCATTAGCTTGTAGCGTGTAATCAATCATGCAAGGGCATTTGTTTCAGGCCTACAACCCACTGCGTATTATAACTCAGCCCCTATCCTTAGCGTAAAACATTGTTCTGTCTACAGTTATCTTTAGCAATGACTGCTACACTGAGCTTCATGTAACTGAGCACAGCTTCTTGGCATTCATTCAAATGATCCTGTTTCAATAATGTGATGTGTCCATGCAGGCAAAGGACAAAAGACACATATGCATGAAACATGTCTACACACACACAGACACCTGCACTCATGATTATAAAGAATTCTGAAATCAAAACACTTTACTGCTGGAAAGAGTAATTAAGTAGGTGTTCACTTTGTCTGTGTTTGCACTAAAATGATGTGCTTTCATGTCTTCCTTTATTGTTTTCATTAAATCACAAGGTTGAGCTAACATCCATTTACACACATTTTATGAGGTTATCATACCAAACTTAATTTAAACTGAAAGCAAAAGGGGGGCTTAATGGGGTAAAAACAGGAAAAGATATCACTGCAGTTCAGGGTAAAGTCAAATGTACTTGTTCCGGATTTGACTGAAGTTGTTGTGTACATGAGTCATATCAGGACGACAGATGTAGGAGCACTGGGCACCATCAAATGGTGGCTGGCTACAGAGGGAACTCCGCCTCAGGCCAAGCAGCAAATGCTGCCATTGCCAATTTCACTGAGCCACTTGATCACCATACAGTACTTTCGACACCAACCCATCACATAATGGCGTCACCAGGCAGCACAAACAATTATTACGCTGTCTGAGACGGCATTTAATGGAACAGCCACTTTATCTACTCAGCAGGGGTTCGCGGTAGGAATTTGCAACAAGTGTCTCTGGCAGCATACTTTTTCTCTGTTCCCTTTGTACTTCACAAAGACGCTGGCTGATATAAACAAGACATTCACTTGAGTCTCTTATGGGAACTAAATGACTACAATACTGAATCATTCTCACTGAAATCCTCTCAAACTGTACTAGAGTTTTGAGAGGAGACAATACGATCGGCCCCTCAGTGCAGTGCAAAGTTCTGTTGCTCTGTTAAAAAGAAAACTAGACAGAGCCATTCAGAAATCACCCGTCTAACACAGAAATTACTCTGTGAATCACTTACCGACGACAGCCTGAAAATGATGCAGGACAATGATGACAATAATCCTCTAAGTTTCTTCAACCTGATAAATCAATCGTTCCCTGAGATGATGTGTGGGACTATACACGTGGGTGAGTGGATCATCCAATAAATGAATGCACAAATGAAGAAAAACAAACAAATGTAAGAGGTTCAGTACATTGTCCTAATATGGATATCATTAAGAACTAACAGATATATCAGATATTCTTCTCATTTGTTGTCTTGAGCCCCTTTTATTGCAAATGATGACCAATTAGATTTATATTTTCTCTTTTATTAATAACATATTACAGCATCATAATCCAAGTCGATCAGGAAGGGATCCCAGACTCCAACTACATAATGCGCATTTAAACTATTTTCCTTAATTATGAACATGAAGGACATGTTGTGAGGGGTCCCTAAACTCCAGTTGATACAAACCACAGTCTGAATATTTTGAACGCACAAGTCATTGCTCAACTTCTGCTCTAATAATTCCTGCATATTCTCAAAATGATAATATTCCTAGCCATCAAATCTGTAGTCAGATGGTACGGACAGGCTCAGTAGATGTTGCCTGAGGGGCATCGTGCTGCAGCCCTCAGGACTGCATATGTAAACTGCACATCAAACCCGATGGTTAGCTATAAGCACAGGGAGGGCATCTGTCAGTGGTTCCCCATGTTGTGAAGTCAAAATGTATGTATCAATCATCCTTCCAATCAAAAATCCCTATCATTAGACTTATTCATAACTTGTCAGCTTTCGTCTGTACACACACATCACTTATAAAATGATTATGAAAATGATTATGAGCATGAACAGTTTAAGCTCTTTATTTTATATCTGTATTTTACAGTCTGTTCACGGTAATTAGTTCTTATAGCCAAGAAGCTTCACAAATTAATGCTGGTGCAAGGCAGGTCAGACATGCAGCTCATTGCTTGAATAAAACTATTAATTAAAGTCCAAAGCAGAGAGACGATAAATGTGCATGGTAGATGCACCAACAGGTCACCTTGTCCTTTAAAACTTTTGACATTAAATCAATTGTGGAATTTAGATGCATCTCTCAGAGCCACACACAACAAGCCACAAGAGGCTTCCCGTCCTCAGGTGCTCAGGGGAGGGTCATGAGGGTTTGTCAGAGAAAATATTTAATGTAAATAAAAGTCAAGGGGAAGTCAGAACACACTGGACTGGTTTATACCCACATTTGGTAGAGTAGCAGGCTTAGCAGAACTCATGGGGGAAACAAGGACACTTTGCCTTCATTACCCATGTGCCAGTGTGATTCAGAGATGCAACACTGTGAGTGAGAGGTAATTGGCACCTACTGCACATGAAATGTCATGCAAGCAATGACAAGAATAACAACAACAGGCTAGCTAAAGCCTGTCATCTCTCACTCCTCAGCGTGAAGCATGACGCTGCTTGGCAACTCTGAACTGCAGAAATGCTGAGGCGCCGCAAGTTCTTCTACCTCTCACTCCCTTCAGTCACACACATTAAAATGTCTAAACCACCTTTAAACTATTAATTTCACTAAATTGTGGCCTTGACAGAAGTTGGCTGCTTGGAAATATTAAACAAGACCTAATATAACACTGAAGTGGAATACAAATAACACAATTCCATCTGTATGTGCACTTACTTTTTTGCTGTGTTGGTATTGCAAGTCTGGAAATGTAAATATACCACACAAGGAAAACATTATTAATATTTAATCTAGAATAATTCCCCACTGCAAATGAGTGTTTATCCATCTCGCTCAGTCAAAACAGTCACCACTGCTGCCTACATTACCTCTAGTAACTCTGAATAGGAAAACCACACAGCCCTCTCTGTGCCAATCCTATTTCATACTGTGTAACACGGATGATTGCACCATGGCATAAAATGAGTTCAGCACATTCAGCATCGATGGATGCAACAAAAAAAATGTCACGGTATTAACAGTGTTTTCATGGGGTAGATTAGTAAAGCAGATTGGTTTCAGATCTAGAAAATCATTTAGAAAATAGAAGCCTTGATGCGCTAACCCTGGCATTTCTTCTTATTTTGCACTCATCAGCGGTTTGCAGTGGTCCAGAGCAGCATAACATCATCACAGAACATTGACAAGATTGGCAAAGGAAAAGATCATTTCATCTTCTTTAGGTGGTCACGCCCATGTACACTTGTGCCTCAAGTTCGCACTAGAGATTGTGCTAACACCCGTTTAATTAATGCAACAACAGAAACAGTCTCTCAAACTTCCTCCCACTGGGAAATAGGTGTAAATCAAGGTCATGCTATTATCTACTGTATAACTGTTACCTCACTTGTTCCTCTGTAGCAATCAACATCAGAGCTTTCAAGAGGAATATGGAAGACCCCACTTCAACATTTCCCTGAACTCAGCTTAAAATGACAAGTAGTTATCTAAGCATTCCCATACAGTCTAGAAACATAATTTATGTCTGACTGACAAAGGTCCTATTTGTTACCAGAACAGTTCCTCTGTCCTCTCAAGATCAACAGAAATGGGAGTGAGTCTGCTGATGAATTCTTATTCCGTGGTAGAATCGTTTGCAATAGCAGTGGATTCCCAATACACATCACAGGGCCTGCTTAATGATGAGCAAGGTGTCTTTTGTAGATTGCATCTACATTTACATAATACACCATGAAAACAAAGCTGCAAAAAAAGGACACAGCTCTATCCAGCAGTAACAAGTCTGTGCTGAAGTATGACTCGGAAGGTAAACAAAGGTGAAAAATCCAAAGGTGACAGCTTCTATGTAGAGGTTTTTAAAAGCTCTCTATCTTAGTGGCCATTTAAGACTTCCAACACAACATATCATTTAAAGTGGATGAGAAGGCTGGTACGAGCAAAGATGCCCTGGAGAAAGATGTTGGCTGACATGTTACTTTTTTTTCTAAACAGCCTTATTGTGCATAACAGAGAGGAGAAGCAGGATGGCATAGCAATGTTCACCGTGATGTTATAGTGTGCAATCAATCAAATGTATGGAAGGAAATTTTTGAATTAAGTAGATTTACATTTAGTAACATCTGAATTGCTTGTTTGGGAGCAGTCGAACAAGGTTGTCTACAGGCTAAAGCAAGACACAGATATTCTTAATATGTCCCTTGTTCCTCTGCTGCCCTCTTTACTTCTATTACTGCTTTTACTAATCCATTTTGTCAATAAGTATATGGTTTATTAGGTATTAGAGAGATGTTAATCTATAAATGCCAATCACTCTGTGTTTATTGTTTGTGTGTATTACCTTCTGTAATGTTCTCCGCTTAGGAGCTTTACAGCACAACCTCTTTAGGACACGATCTCTTTAGTCAGAGGAAGGAAATCAGCTGCACTTTGGTGATTTTCTAGTTATTATAAGTAGGGTTTTGTCCAGTCATTGAGTCCTTTATCATAATTTATAGGTTCACTGACCTCAACTGCTGTTGGACTGAGTGTTGTTCATAAATCTGTATATTGAGCAACACTAGGTAACGGTGATCTCTTTGCCTTGCCGGTGTTGTCTTTCTGCAGTTACTGAAATAATCTCCCAGCATGTTCATAAGTGACACCCCCCCCTCCCCACAAAGGTGGACGGACACTTATAGTTCTCGTTAAAGCTGAGGGATTTACGACAAAGCCTCAAGGATTTTCTCAAGAGGGTAATTGAGAGAGCTTGTTTTCTTGCCTCAAAACCAGGACTTTTTTGTTGTTGTGCCGTGTGTTTGCAATCGCTGTTGCCTAATCTGTGAGTAATTACAGCAGCTTTCCTTGGAAGGAACTGGATGTTTATCACACAGATGAAAAAAAAAACGAAGCATAAAAGCTCATATGGGAGAGCCACTGCCAAAATCATTCACATTTGGTGCACTTAATAGTGAATAGACTTGATTTGGGTAAGAATAACACATCACTAACCAACAAAGGTGGAAAGTTTGGTGCACATTTTCTGTTCACGGCCAGAACAAATTACTACATTTAATATTAGGAATTAATTGATCATATTGCTTGATTTTGGATGTCAGCATAAATTTATGTCATTGTGTATGTATTTATTACAGCTAACACGGACCTCACCCACAGTGTTCACCGCCACTGTCAGGTCATATCATCATTGTGTGGACAGGGTGAGTAGAAGAGTCGACCTCTGTCATTATGTGAAATTATCATCTCAGCCTCCTGGCCGCAGACACCTACTGTTAGGCAGAACATATAATATATAGTACTATAGCCTCACACATAGCTCCATGCATGCAACTCTTCCTCCCACTGAGCTGAACACCCTGCTGCAGACACAAGCTGTGCCATCTCCACCACTCTGATTATTGGTTAAACTCATTTTGCCATGAAGGACAGATTGGAGCTCTTCCTATTCGTTTCCTATGTTATGTAATTGTAATACTCAAAAAATGTGAAAATATCTTAGGATAGAAGAGAGAAAAGAAGAGTTTTCCACTCCATTCATCCTCTATTCCTGGTGTGTGGTAGAATATGGTTTGACAGTGGGGGAGGCAAAGCTTAAAGGCTGGGTCAGGAGCTTTGCTTAGTGCTTGTGCTGGGGGGGGGGGGTACTGTGCGCTATGTGACTGCACATACTATACGCCTCCAGTAGCATCTCTGCTCCGTCTTCTAATCTCCAGCAGGCCTGATGAATGTGAATACAACAGATACCACACTGCCAGCTGTCCCTAATGCCTCTTTTTTTCTAACACAGCAGTTCTGCCCCCGGGACCATGGGTAACCACAAATAAACATAATGAGATTATACCAAAAAAAATTCATTAAGAAAACGGGGGAACTTATTCGAATTGTGCAGCATTACTGATTGAACAAGTAAACAGCTTTACAAGCCTTAGCAGCACATCCTTGCGCAACAGAAATTATGCTGTTCATTTTATTGACACTCGGACTAACTTGTTTCGCAGATGCAAAAGCAGCCACTTGCTAACGTGTAACAGGTTTTTGTTTGCAATAGAATTCCTCTTCATGAACTGAAACTTAAACCTGCTCTGTTAGTGTAGCTGTTCTAACCAGCACAACATTTTCTGTTGCTGAAAAACAAACATATTAGCTTTTGTTTTAAAAATGATGATATGTAAAGTAGGGTAGGTCTGCTGAGTTTAGCCTACAGGTGCATGATAGCTTTAACAAAAAGAACAATCAAACCCGGAGGTCTCTTGGCATGAGCGATAATGCCATGTTTTTCTATTAAATTAATTGTTAGTTCTAACATAAGAGTTTTCACAAATATCTACCACAAGTCAGCTGGGGTTATTAAAGGTACACTGGTCCGAATCAGCAATTAAATATCTACCTCTAGGAGACACAGAAAGACCCTTCTATTCTCAAATTCAAACATTTTTCACAGAACAAAAGAGGAAGAAGCAAAACTTAAATATAGCACAATGTGCAAATAAAACATTTATTAAAACATAGTTTTAATCCAACTCCAAGCACTCCATTCCTGTGATTTTAATGCACTTGATTGCAACTTGTGCTGCTTCACTACTTCCAGGATTGCGTTGCTTCCCATCCTCATCTTATAATCCTCGGTTTTCAAACCTGATTTCCCATTTAAGTGAGTGGTGATGTCCTATACAGTGATTATATTTGGCAACTTTTGCCGAAATTGCTGAAGCAAGTCAGGATAAATTCAACAGCCAGCCTGTTTGGAGGAATTGAACATCTAATTATTCTGTGTTGTTGGTCACTCCAAGCTGCTCTGATATACTTCAGGCAAACAACTGCTGTCCCTGGAGGGAGAAAAACCACTGGATAGAAGGCAGAGAGCCTCTGCCAGCACAAGTCTATGGTGCACAGTTTATTCTAATTCCTCTGCAGGACATTAATGAGCCAGGATAGTGGCTGTCTTAATGGGCAGCCAGACAGATTTTAAGTGCCCCATGGAGTGTAATCCACGGAGGTACAACAGCACTGCTGCAAGGCCCAACAGATTGTTCTTAGTCTTCATTTTGCTATAACTTTGCTTCTAAGCTGTTCATTAAAAAGGGCATGTGCCCAGCACGTTTTCAGAACCTGCCTTTGGGACCGCCATAAGCCATAGTCACACTATGCGATCACATGTTTTCATACTGTTAGAGTGACTGTGACTTATTGCTGAACACCATTGTTATAAGCCAACTTTACTCATTAATGCAGATTTTGCTTTCCTCTAATTTTGATTCTTACCATTTGAACAAAATCCAATAATATGACAACAAATAATAGTTTATCATTTTGCAGTCAAAGGTGGAGGATAACTATTAACTTCACAAATGTATATTACTTTAAAGGTTCAGGGTGTAATATTTAGGAGACAGACAGAAATGGAATATAATATCCATAACTACATTTTCAGTGGTGTATTAAGACCTTATATAATGAAGCTTAATGTTTTTATTGCCTTAGAGTGAGCCATTTCTATCTACAGATACAGCGGGTCCTCTTACTTGGATGTTGGATGCCATGTTGCGCCGCCATGTTTCCACAGTAGCCCAAACGGACAAACGGCTCTACACGGTGTGTTTCATCACTACGTTGAATACATATGAAGAAGAAGAATAAGAAGAACAAGTAACGTTAGTAGTGGTGGTCGACTGGTTTATTAGAAGTAATAAAAGAAAGAGAAATTTGGACAAATGGCGGACCACACGTATTATTTAGCACAAGAGTCAACAAAACGTGTCAGCCACCGTAGCGTCTCCTGCGCACTTGGAAAGAGAGGGGTGAGTGGTGACTGATGGTGCAGTCATGTGGTGTTGGAATAATCACAGTCATGTTTTCCCCCTTTTGCAAAAATTAGAAAAAGTGTACATGGGACATAAAGAAGTATACAGAACTGTGATTTGTGCAAAATCACGTATTGCATATTTTGTAAACATATTTTTATAGAAGGCTTTTTATATTATTTGTAATGTGGTTACGGTAAGTCTTTTTTTCATACAAGATTTCTCCTCAATTTCTGTTACCGAAACCCTTCTCTTGGTTGCTCGTCTTACAACTGCGCAATCTGCTTATTAAAGCTGTAGGAAAAAGTACTTTTGGATGCACAAGGGCATAACAATCTGTGTGAAAATCATTTCAAATAATGTTATTTTTTTCTGTAAAAATGGGTAAAACTGAAACAAATGTTAATTTATCAACTGGGATTAAGTACTCTGAATGTAATAGCCTGATCCTTTATATATGAGTTCAGCCATCTCCACCTGACCATGCAAAGCTAATAATCATTGCTGATATAAATAGTATAATAGCACGTTACAATACTATTTCAAACTGTTATCTTGTGCATGTTTGGAGCAGGTGTTGTAATACATGTATTAACTATAAAATGTACATCCTAAACTTGCTGTCAAAATGCAACCCTCTCAGACTATATTCAGACTGTACAAGAATTTGTTGATGTAGCCTCAAAAAGAGGCTGCTGTAGCGTCACTCTGGACAACAGTCAGAGTGGTTAATATTCATGATGATCAAGATTTACCAGGGGAAATGTTCACCCCAGTAATGCACTAGTTTTCCCCACTGAATTCCAATTCCTGTAGTGGATTTTGCTTTCTGTTACACATTTTGATTGAAGTGAAAGCACAAAGTGGTTCATGAGAATGAGAGCTTTTGCAATGCCTATATTTCCAGTAGCAAGATCTGAGAGCCCATGTAGCTATGTGAGTGAGTGAACTACTCTCATATCTGTTATATATACGTATATGTACTTAAGCACACACTCTACTATATACACTTCATACTGTGGGTTGTTCAGCTATATAGAGTATATAACGTACTGTATGTGATAAAGGTGATGTTTTATCCTCATGTCTGCTCCCCTGCCCCTCTGTTGCCGAAGGCTGGACAGCTCCGTGACTGAATCTGCAGAGGAGCGCAGTTACCTTCAAAGAGAAACCTACAGCACACACTCAACACACATCAAATATTTTCAAAGATTCGAAGATTTTTGCCCAGTGGAGTGGGGTTCAAAAACCTGTATCTGTGCGCTCTCAGTGTAGGTAGACATGCTTTACACGCACCCACACGCTGCCCTCTCTTTCTAAACCTCCGCAGCCTTGTCAATAGCTTTCAAAACATTTGTGGAAAGTCTAATCCCTCCGTCTTGTCAGGCTCCATACCCATTATTACACTGTGCAATGATGTGTGAAACGCTGCTGAACTATCGGTGATAAACACGCATACTCTACATGTGAACATGCAAAACCTGCATTTCTACATGAAAATGTAAACCCATATATTCCTGTACAGCATAATGTTATGTCATATATTATGATGACATTGATTGCGTAGTGTTCCCCATTTTAGATGAGGAAAAAGCTAAGATTTGGCACTTAACAGTAAGCCATTCTTACAGTCACTAAGAGTGTATCTAAATAATAATAAATGGTTTAATAAGACTTAATAATATGCTGTTAACGATGCATTTTTATAAGTTTTTTGTGGGGAAAAAATGTAATGTGAGGCAATGTACTTCAGTTGCTGTTGTCTTTTTCCTTTTCCGTTCCTAACATTGATAGCTTTACATTTCAATGCTTAATCTAAAGTTGTTTTTAATAAAAACATTTGTGGGTTATTTAATTTTACAATAACCCCCCGCGTCTCCAGTTACAATAGCTTTTGGTCTTCTTCCAGTATGTGAAGTGTTTGATAGGGCTTTTTCAGTAAAGCCATAAAATGCTCTATATTACATAATAGCTCTATAAAAAAAGCAACTAAACTAGAGTTATTTTGATTTATGACAATTATGAAAAGGAAATAACATAAATGTTTTAAGTATGCTTGTAAATATGTGTGTCTAGCACTTTATATATTGTATGGCCAAAGCGCAGGGGGTAACTAAGAACACAGAATGAAATGACAGCCCGTCCGCTCCCATAAATGAGCGCTGGATGCTATTTGCTGATGTTGCCAGTCTGAGCAGAAACTAAATATATACATGGTCAGAGAGTGCAGCACTGTAGGGGCTCGCTAACACCCGTGTGAGAAACAGCTGAGAGCATGCATGGCTTGATTGCATGTGAACATACTGTACAGGCGGAGAAATGGGCGCCAGGTGTTGCCGCCATGCATCATGTATGCAGACTGTGGAACAGATGAGAAGTTTAGAGAGGGAGGAGCACTAATAGTTAATTCAGTTGTCTGTTGAGGCATAGATGCCATCGTGTGTTTTATTGTATTTCCTGACTGATAGGTACACAGCCCTGCAGTTACCAGACATTTTGGTTTGTTTTGATAAAATGGAACAAATATACATACTCTCAACACTATGAGGCTCACTAGAAATATTGCATCTATCAAATAGCTATTAAATGGCATATGTTAATAATAATGTTAATAAGACACAGTGGCTTGATTGTTAAAATATGAGCTTGAGCGACAGCATATTTGCCCAATGTGTCTGATGTCATGATGGGTGTCAGCCTTTCTGTGAATGGACCAGTCTGAACTTCCAAGGAGAGTTAGGTTAATTGTTGTTGTCTTGACACATGACTAAGGACTTCAGACCGGAGCCCAGATCTTTGTCACTGGAACCATAGTTTGTCCAAGATTTACCACTAGAGTCCCTGCCAACTACAAAAGTACATATAACTGAGCCCAGCAATATTTTTGCAATTACCAATGCATGTTTCACATGCATATTAGACTGCTAGCCCTGTTTACCCATCACTATGCATAATTCCTGCTTCCTTCTAGATATGCCCTCCACACCCAAGTGATCATAACAGACAAAATATGCCCTTCTTCATTGTCTCATTTGTGGACAGAAGTAGAACATGGGTTGAAAAAATGCACTGTTGTTTCTTCTTTCCAGGACCAGGGAGCAGAGTTGCTCCTGCACCTGTACTGGTCAAGAGAACAACCACTACCACTGCATCTTTTCACAAAGAGCCAGGTTTTTCTGTTTACGTGTCAGAAATGAGAGCATACAGCCCACTTAACTTGGACTCAAGCTTTCCTTTTCTCAAGCCAATGCCCCTTTTTTGTTCACCTCTCTGGACAAGTTGTTATTTTCTGTCTGGAAGGTACGGCTCCCCAGGGTCACTAGTGAAAGTGTTCTGTCAGACTTTGCTTTAGAAAACTAGCACTGTATTTTGTTCTATTCTCCCTTTTTTTGAGCCTTCAGATATTTTATTTTTTTCACTGCATTTGTAATGTGTACCAAAGGATATCAAATTCATATTTTATAGAAAAAGTGAATTTAATTTGCATTTATCAGCTGAACTCACTGACTCTAAAATCTAATTGGACCTTGTGCAGAAGCAGCTTTGCTGGTCAGTAAAGAGAAAATCTCTCAATGCCCCTCTGCTATCTCAGCACCCAAGTGCTCATCAGGAGGATTATCAGCAATTCTTTTCATCAGGCCAACACTGACTCTTCTTTCTACCCCTAGCTCACGCTGCCTCTCTGCAGCATGCTACATGCATACATCTCCCCTCACTTCCACCGTGCTGCTGTACACAGCGACCCAGGGACAAAGATGGCAATCTCCCCACTTCTGTTCCAAGCCTGATCAACATGGAAATTGGTTCTGTTCTCTCTCAGGCTTATGTGCCTGCTTTCAAGTGTCTCTCAGATCTATATCTGACCCTGCCGGCCAATCAGGCACTGAAGAGAAAGAAAGATAAAGTGGTATCATTATTTTTTTTTTTTACCTCAGTCAGAGACTTCAGTGTGACACTGCTATTCCCAGCGCATGCGGCAGAAGGACTCCCATTCATTCTAGAAATCCTGTTTTTGTCCCCGCTCTGTGTTGTCCCCCACTTCCGCTTCTTTGCCCCTTGTCGAAAGAGAGGCAGCATTCAAAGCATCCCTTTCTTTTATTCTGCCGTTCCAGCTGACACCCGCCTTCATGCCTTGGATGATGGAGATTAAGAAAAGGACGGAAATATAAAGCAAACAGAGTACACAAGCTCCGAGGATTTATTCTCCTCCCTTCCCTCTCTCCTCTTCTTGCGCTCGCACAAGCCTAAACAGGCGCACGAGAGGAGACGTCAGAGTGTCACCGATGTGTTCACCTCTTCTCTCTCTTGCTTTGCTTCGCTTCCCTCCCGTCTCCTCTCCACCTCTTTGTGATTATCTGTCCCCTCTCTGTTTCTCCTTGTCCGCGGCTCGTTGCTTCAGAGAGAAGCAGGCGGCTCTGTCGTGACGGGTGAGACGCGTCTCTATGCGTGCAGAGACATCTGTGAATGTGCTTATGTTGGGGGACTAAAGTAGCCTCTTAGCTGAGATTGAGACCACCCTCCCCTCCTCCCTTCCAGAGAATGGCTTTCTAATGGCATGTACCATTAAAGCTCAGAGCAGGGTGGGCTGCAGCACTGGATGGAGAGAAGGAAAAGGGAAGGGGGAGTTGCTCAGAGTGAGGGAGATGGGGGTGGAAAGGGAGAGAAAGGAGGGAGGTGGAGAAGAGGTGTTGAAGATGCGGTTGAAGACAGAAAAGTCCAGTTTCATTGTGTAATAAATCAGGTAATTATATTTAAGTAAGTGACAAACTGTCAGTTCTCTTTGCAGTTTGCAGATGCACACATGACCTCACTGTACAGATTCTATATCCTCGTTAAAGACGTTTAAAGACAGTTCAAAAACCTCTTGGACATGAGCAGAATGGCTGTATAAGACAAGAACATATGTTGTTTTTGGCAGCGCGGAATTAATTCTGGAAGAGCTGCTATTGTGTCACTGATAAAGCATACCCTTATGCATGCATGACTGCACAATAGCACACATGCAGAAACATATTGCAGAAATTTGCATCCACAGACAAACGTTTTGTTCTGGGTGACAGAAAATCCAAAGTCCACAGCCTATGTCTCCAGATGCTACTGTAGCTCCAGGGATTGGCAGGGGCAACCCTGATGCCAGTTCCACCACAACATTTCCACCCCCCTGAAAAAGTGCACCATCTAATTTCAGGCGTCACTGAAAAAAGACCCTGTCTGCCGTGGAGATGAGACAGCGTCTGGTGTAAGGATCAAAAACCACCACCTTGGGCCAGCTCACCTCCTTTGAACCTGAGGAGCAGACCTGGCTCTCTGAGGAGCTCAGCCAGGACAGAGACACGAGGATAGGGCTGGAACACTGAGGTGACCCTGCTTGAGGGAAACCACAATCCTAGATGTTGCACTATGAAAAACAAAACCATGGGAAAAGACAGAGAGCAAAAAGACATAATTTCCCCAAGTGTGTTCATGCATGAAAATGAACAAACTCATGCACAGACATCTCTGCTCATTACTATGCGTTTTAAATTACATCTGGTACATTAAACCTCACAGACTATTTTTCATTTTGCTCTTACAGTATGATGAAAAAAAAACAGTCAGCAACCAAGAGGGAATTGAAATCACTAAATTGTTGTTAACAGCGCAGCCGCTAATGATAATGATGATGGCGTGTGTCTGTACTCCTGGATAACTTGAAGAGAGCCATCAGATGATCTTGCAGCTGCGTGCTACATTTCGCTGCAAAGTGTCATGCAGGTATTTTTAAGCTTCAGTCCAGCAGTTGGCTTGGACTCTAATAACTTGAGTTGCTGAATCAAAAAACACAAGAGTGTGACCCAAATGTTTGACAATTTACTGGAAAGGATCAGTACTCCAGGGTGGCTCTATCATATCTAGGGGGGAAAAAGGGGGGAAATGAGCTCTTTGAGGGTTTAGGGAGCGTTTAGAATCAAATCTGATCAGGGTAGTGTATTTAAAAAGTAGATATGTGTTTGTTTGTGTGTTTTGTGAGCTGCATGTTTGTTTTCAAGCTAAAATCAGTTTATAATGGAAGTTCATCATTGTTATTGTAAAACTCCAGTAAAGCACTTCATAATTTAAAGATAATTCAGTATAGATGTATGTGGCAAATGATTTTTCATATATTTGGTTTTGGCATATCAACGTGAGAGTGTATTCTTATTACTTCAGTAAACCTGTTTTTCTGGATTTAGGAATCAATGTAAATGTAAAAAAAACCTTAACGACAGGGACAAAACCAGACAGGACACTTGCTCCACTATCCACTGGAATTTTCATGCTCTCATATGCAGGTCAGGTGCACTGGAGACTTCAAATGACCCATCAGTGTGAAAGGAAGCTTGAGTGTGTTTGATATATGAATCTTTTAATGCATGCTTGTGTAAAAGGACTATAAATAAACTTGACTTGACTATTCAGTTTGCGAACAGAACATGATTTCACACACAGTGCTTGTTCAGACATACCGTGTAGCCACAGAATCAAGGTCATGTGTGTTGGGTCAATATATCAAGAATCCATCTTAAAGACTTGATCGTCTGATTTATAAGCCGCTGTCAATCCTTTCTAGTGACATAACGCTGTTTGTACAATTCAAGCGTGAACCAATGAGGTCTTTATGTGTGTGTGTGTGTGTGTGTGTGCGTGTGTGTTTAAAGTATGCCGTGTCTTAAATCTTTCAGAGCTCTACCATGGCTGTAGGTGGTGCCTCTTTCCCTTTTGGAATATGATTTTCTCCCACAAGCCATCTGGTGCGTCTTTTCAGGCCTAATAAGAGGGAAACAGAGAGGCATTAGAGTTCAGCAGATGATAGAGATAGGATCTGAGTAGGCCAGCACACACACACACACACACACCCAGGACAAGGGCAACAGATGGAAGGGGCCCCGATATGCTGCCGGTGCTGGAGCCAGGCCCGGTGGGCAGGCCCCACTGCCCTCACTGGGGGTCCATTGATATGTAATGTTCTGACAGACTTTGAAGTGGGGAGTTGCATCCAGACAATGTCATTTTACTTTGCCAAGCAAACTAGGCTCACTTTGGCAAAACTGCTTTTCTTTGGTGGAAGATAAGTGGAGTTATCATCTAATCCAAACCACTAAAAGTCAATTTTGAAATAAAAGTATTCATGAGTCAGTATCTTTGAAAGAGACTATTCTTCATTTAAAAAAGTGTTATCACAGTGTGCCAGACACACACTGATGTTACCCACTATTTCAGCTACAGCAGTTTGTTTGCAGCCTTTTCTCTGTTACTGTGCAGCTTATCTCTACATCGTCTTCATTCAGTCTGGGTTTGTTTTTCATTTTGCCTTGACCATACCAATCGTTCATTAAAGATTGTGTCCCATATTGCACATTAGGTCCATCCCACTGAACATTATAGTTATAAAAATGTAATTCCAAATTGCAATCAGTGACTAAATGCTTTTATTTACTTTGTCTTGCATTTTTATTTCTGCTGACTGGTGCAAAGCAAACCAAATCCAACAGAAACTGCCAACATGTCAATTAGTAATCTTTTAAGTGTCCCATGTCTCAGTGTGAGGAAGATAAATGCTCCCTACAGTGTCTAAACAATTTCAGGGATCATTATCTAAGAATTCCTATTTGGTAAAAATGTAGTTGTCAAAAGCTTTCTGAATTCAGTCCACGGTGCTCAACACTTTCGCACAATTGTGTTTTTCATGTCTTACAGGATGGCCTAGAGGCATACGCTTACCAGGGAAGAGGAGCGACAGAGTGAGAATGGAAAAGGGTAGTGTCAGGGCTGCGTCAGACACAATTATGCAGTTTCTCTGAGCTGCATACAATAGAGTGCAAGTGTGTGTGTGTTTGTGACCAATAAAACAGTGAGTATACAGAGACTGTGGCAGCTTGTCACTGTTCAAAATGTCTGACTCATATGGTGTCTCTAAACCAGACACCTCTATAGTAAACTCTCCCTGGTGTGGATGAATGACTAGCTAGGCTGTGATGGTAATAAAGAACATTAAACTGATGCATGGGCAGGTGGCTGGCCCAATAACAGCCTGTGTTATAGCTTCCCTGTGTCTACGGCCTTGGTCTGTATCACTTCTTGGAGGTGACCCCCACAGGTAGTCCCAAGACTGATAGATGGTGAAGGTGCACTGGCCCTGTTTCCTGATAACAAATGAGTAGCCTTCCTGGAGCCTAAATTAAAAAGCAGCTGTGGAAATGAGAGGAAACCTTATCATTTGACTAAAATATTATTGTTGACCATGAAAAGTAATAGCTGCTCTGACCACTTTTGTGTGAAAAGCTTTCATTAGTAGCAGCAAATGAAAGCAGATTATGAAACATTAAATTTCTAGTGTTTCACTTTTGTCCTGGGCGAGGAGTGCTCCTCGCAGTATTTGTCAAGAAGGGTGTGGTGCATTTTTGGGCAGATGGATGGTTTTCGTCATATTTACATCACCATTATCCAGGAAATTACGTCAGGTGGGTGTGTGGTTATGAGATCCTCCCTTGGCAGCATTAGCTTTGGGTGCACACAAGATTCTTTGTGTTTTGACACAAATTCCCCAAACATATGCCACTGAAACATTAAAACAACAGGTTTTTGGAAAGATTATTGCTATTCTATAATGTTTTGCCGAAATGTGAATTCAGGTTGAAATCATGTTAATCAATGATGTGTTCTATTTTATTTGTTCTGTACATGAATACATTTTACACTTGTAAACATTTATTTGTCAGGCTTTTGCCACATGCTCCTGTCCAGATGAATGACTTACAACTAGTTAAAGACAAGATAACAATTACCTGTGCCACTGTAAAGCAACAAATACAGCATGGGTAGTAGTAACAGTTGTAGAATCAGACTACAGGGCAAGGAAACAAGACAACTACAAGTTAGATGTTTTTGATATTCATATTGATTATATTAATCCATTTTAAAACACAAAGTAATTGTACAATCCCACAGTCCTATTGATAGTTCCCTAAACCATTCCTTCAAACAAAGGATTGACAAGAGTGTACCAAATGCAACAAGGCATTGTTACATTTGAGAGGTACCCTCTCCAAAACCAAAAGCACAAGATCAAAAGTGTAAAGAATGGATTTCAGAGTGTTTTTGTCTGCTCTAATGTAAGCTGTAACCCTGAGCATCTCTGGCTACTTGCCTAATACCTAACCCAGCTTTATTTCCAAGACCAGGGGGTCTTTATACAACATTATTTTGTGGGATTACATATTATGTATAAAAAAAATACTCTCAGTAGTATTTCCCAGCTGTGTGAGTGCTGTTGTTGGATGTTTCTATATCAGAGTTTAAGCTAACATGATGTCCTGCTTCTTGTTGGAAACTCATTATCCAAATTAACTCATGGAGTTAATGTTAGCTTAATTAGCTATGTACAACCTGCTAGTGACAGTTGTCATTTCAGCCAACAACATTTGGTACCTGGCTGGAAATTAGTCCACTAGGCTATAACACAAGGAACAACCTTTTGACCATCAAACAAATGGAGAAATAAAAAAATTGAAAAGAAGAGTGACGTTGAAAATGACCTCAATCATCCTTTAATGGTTTAATTCATGAAAGAAATGCAGTTTACAGTGTTTTGAAAAGCTGAGAGGGGAGTGGCGGGAGGCCAAGTCTGTCCGAAGAACAGCTGTCTTTGGCAACAGCAGGGAGGCTGAGGAGGGGCTGTATTTACATTGAATTAGGCCATCAGTTGGACAGGGTCCTCGGTATACAAGTGACTCAGACGGATCAACAAACAGCTGTCTGACGCCTGTGATTCAAGGGCAAATCCTTAGACAGCTACAAATCACAGATTGACACTCCTGCATCTGTAAGAGGGCTGAGCTCCTGACGCACACATTTCAAGATAAAATCACTGTATGCTGTCTGTTATTCTCACTCCTACAGTAGACAGCAAAAATGCCCTTGCTCACATAGTACCAAGTGCTTGGTTGTGATGTTGCGCTGCAGACAACTTAAGTCACTCCATTCCGGCTGGTGTATTGAGAGTCTCAAAATATCTGAATTATAATGAACAAAACCTACCTCAGGGCTTACAATTAATCCCACCGATGGAGGCAACTGGTCTCCAAAACATAATGTTTAGATGTTAATAACTATTTTTCATTAGACAAAATGTAGAATTGGTACATTTTTTCAGACAAACCCAAAAGGTCAACATATCATGGGAAAATGTGAGTACAATATTTCTATTTCTGTGAGATCAGGTTGTTTCTAACCCGAAATCAGTTACTTAGCCCAATCTCTTAATGTATCCTGTTTATCTGACAGGTTTCCAAGCAGGTGCTCTCATTGATTTTAATGATCTTTGATAAACCAAACCGGATAAATTTAGAATGTGCGTAACCTGATGCTCTTCTTAAACAAGGTAGAAATGCATTCCGATGTAGCTGATGTAGATAACAACTCTCAATAATTAGGATGTTACTTTTTTTCTGAATCCAAACCCTTGATGCAGCCAAACAAACAGCAGATGAACAGTTGTGTCTTTGTAATGACAGTTAATCATAACAGGAAAATAGCTGTATCCTTAAAACTTACATTTGAATTAAAAAAAAATAAAAAAAATCAATGAATAATTCAAAACCACCTCTTTTCTGTTTTGCAGAACAATTTTCAATAGGACAAAATAGCATCAGTATATTATGGTCCATATATTATGGTTGGTCTGCAGACAATTAACCATAAAATTTTGTTTATTATAAACCTTTGTTGTTATTCTTTCACTTTTATAAGATTATTTTACAAGAAAAAACACTACTATGTTTGAGCTGGTAAACACAATGCCAACCAAACAAAATTGTTTGATCTTTTTTTTTTTTTTAATCGGCATTTCCTCTTACCACTTTTAACATGCCCGTGGGAATGTAAGAACCAACAGCACTGGAAAATTGTTACATGCCACCAATTGAATCATGGGAGTATTGTTTGTGTATTTTCAGGTTTAGGTCCGTCTTCTGCACTTGATGCTCGACCTGTTGCACCGAATGAATGGTGCTGATTTGGGGATGACAACCTGAAGGTCTGATTAAGCCACTGGCTGAACCGCCCACATAGTTTTCATCAGCAGATTTTCTCAGTTGCTGAGTTGCTCAGTAGTTTGAGATTTTTTTTTAGCACAGTACAAGAACATACAGACAGTCAAACATTAATGTGCTAAAAAGTCGAAAAAGAAGATTTTGGTGAGAACAGCTGGTAAATGCCAGGATTTATTTTCCCGGTATTCAATCCATTAAGAGTGGAATGAATTTGTTTCTGGTGACTGGATGTCCAGTAAGCTAAATTCACAACTGTGAGGAAATGTGACAGGGGGTACCACATTTCTAATCCGCTGACATTTTCCAACTTACTTAACCCTTCCCCTCTCTATGACTGGTTTATAGTATGTGCAGGTTCTCACACTGGTTAAATAGTACTGTTGATAAATCAGAACCCTATGAATCATTCACAGTGTGTGTGTGTAACCTCATGCCCTCCCTAAAGAATGTATCTAGTGCAGCAGACAATTCTAACTTTGTAATGAGGATGTTCATTTTGTTCTGACTGGAAAACCTTTTTAGATAGTCATGTTGACTCACTACCACTGACTGCATTGCTGCTTTTCATGAAGCAGTGAACTGCCATCATTTAACCAAATGTTTATTTACCCATTAGCCACAGAGGTCAAACATTTTACTGAATACGATTTAGCAAAATGATCGATCGGGCCCTCCTTGCTATATTCCAACTCTGTAAGGGAGGCCTCGCTGGAAAAGCTACCTATTGTGATGGGTAGTGGGCCAATACTGCTTCAGACTGTTCGACAAGATCTGAAACGAGATCTGAAATACGTAGCTCATCTAACACTTTAATAAATGCATTTATGTAAAGGGAGATCATTATTAAGTACCTAAAAGAATATAATTATGCACTGATTATGTAAATGTGTCATTTCAATTTACTCTAACTCCAATACTGCATCATTAATGAGGACAGAAACACGTGTGTCTCATCTCAGATTTACACACTTCCAGGAATTTGCATCACTACACAAAGAGGTGTTTACTTGATCATCCAGTGCTGTATTTTGAGGCTGCAGTCTGTGTCCATTATTCTAAGAAAACTGGTTTATGCACAAGAGTTCAGAAGGCGTGGTTTCAGATGGCGATATAGGACATGATCATGCCCACTAGTAGATGTAGTTTCATCAGTCTGCATTGGCAAAGAGCGGTTAGTGTCCAGGACAAATATGATCATCTATGGCTGACAGTTTGTAAGTGGAGCTGTAAACAGCCAAAATTACTCAAAACTGAACCCAACAACACATTTGCTGCATATATATGATGTATTCAGTGACCCAGGCCAGCGTTCAATATCTGAAAAAACAATACACACCACTTTTGAGAAAGCAATATCTCTTTGCTGTCGAATTTCCACACCATAACTACCTCCCTTGCTAATAGATGAAATCCAAAGGCAGCACTTTTAAATCTGAGTTTGTCAGCAAAGCCATGCTTTTCTTTATATTTTTCTTTTCCACAAATAAGTGTGATACACCTGTCTCCCATATGAGAGCTTCAGTGTTTTGGTAGGTATGGAGAAAACAGATAGCACTAATCTTCTCTATCCATCCAAAACAAAGGATGAAAGTTACACCCTGTTAACAGTCATGTCCTCATGTTCTGACAGTTGATAATATTAAGAAAATTGTTTTAGCCTGATTTTGACAACATTAATAATTTTTCATAATGAATTTGAAGGATTTTTCCTTTAAATTATAAAAGATTTTTCTTGATGTCTCTTGTTGTGTTTATATACAGAGTTGTCCATTTATACAGTGCTGTATACAGTAATTATTGGTTGAAGTGAACACTGTGGGTTTAGCAGCCGCTTCAGAAATAGCAGAATAACAATAAGCTTGTCATCAATTCAGTGTCCAAGTTAAATCTGCATCTATTTAAGATATTTCAATTTATTTACATAACTGAGCCTCTTTATGTAGCATACCTTCATTAAATGTTTTAATCTACAACAAGTACATATGGTACACAATTTGTTACTGTATATGAATGTTTATTATTTCCATTACTGCTGAGAGCAACAGCAGCATGAAAACACTCAGCCTCTGCATTTGAATGGAGTTTGCAGTTTTGCCTTGCAAGCCTACAATTTGCTTGCAAGGCAGGTTTGTTTTAAATTTATGGATGAGGTTACTGGAGTGCACTCGGAGACCTGAAAAAAGCACTGTGAGAAAATGCAGGAAAAAGGAAAATCCTCAATCCTCTTGTTACCTTGAAACCAGTGAGGTAATCAATGAAGCACAGGCTTCAAACAAACAAAAGGCACAATGCTCTATTTAGCCTCCTCTCTTTCCTACAGCCCTTTATATATACACACGCAAATAGACGCACAAACAAAATTTGAAATATTGAATTCGGCCAGCACTTTCATTTCATCAAGACATCAAAGCTCAACTCACTTCAGATCCTTAATAAATGCACTTGACTGAAATGCACTGTGGACAGATGAGGAATTATGTGCATCTCCAGTGTCTGATTAAAGGACTTTATTTGACATATGTTATATATTCTCATCCAAAATCTCAACACTAATCCCCCACTGTCCTTGAATAGTTTGGGATTTGTGCAATAATATTGCGTAATGACCTCAGAAGTAAGACAAAGTAGCTGAAACTGTGTCTGTGGGGTTTTTCAGTATGGACAGAAGCAGCCCTAACAGTTAGAGAGCCTACTACATCTATTGACTTTTAAGTTGCTGGGTTGATTGTCTGGACTAACTGGGGAAATTATTAACACTTCCTCATCTAGTATTGCACTTCTGCCCAGTGACAGCACAGTGACTGTAAGTGGTTGGATGAATGGAGCTCCCAGATGTAAAGATGTGAAGGTGTGTTGGCTGCAAATGTGTGCAGGTCAGTTTGTTGCTGAGCTCCTTTTTCTGAAGGTTTACTGATGGCAAGGGTGGCAAGGTTAAATAGGTAATTCAATCCACTTTATTGATGTGAGGATCAATTGTTCAGAGGGAGATATTCATGTTTCAGCACTTAAATAAATGATGCCTCTGACTGTACATTAAATAAGATACATTATTGACATCTAGCCAAGTTTCACATTAAGTAGCCTGCTGTGTGGACTTTTAAATGTATCTAGACAACAGCCAGCTGTGTGTAAACTACAGTGTATATAATATGGAGTATGTTCTTTGAAAAAGCTTATGACATCATTTAATAATACACGCATGACACAGTCATGAATAAATCAATTCTTTGTTAGCTTTTTGACCTTTATTCCAAGTCATGTGATCGTGCATGCTCTTTTCCTGCAATACCCTGTTTCATATTCACAGTGTTAAGTATTCAAGTATTCGGGGGGTTTCCCAGCACCCATTCTTCTACAGTGGGCAACTCAACAGCTGCAATGGAGCAGAAGGCTGTTGGAGCAAGGGCACCCCATCAGTACATGGGGGACGGGAGGCTGTGTTCAATTGTTTTAAACTCCTGTTTTCTCAGGTGGTCCAGGAATTGAAATCTGATACCCCGTGATAAAAAGACCAGTTTTACAGTATGGACTCTAAGTATAATGCAATGCCTGTTGCTCCCTGTTTTTAGATAAAACACTTTTTTTCAGTTTTTCGACAACAATGTATTTTACATTAACTATTGCAGTTGCATTAAGGTGTTAACACTTAAGCTGCAGAATCCCCTGAGAAGCAGGGTACAGTGTTGCATTTTTAAAGTGTTGAACTACAAGATGCTTATTGTTAAAGTAGTTGCTTTACAAGTGCTGTACAATGTACAACAATGTTATGTTTATGGAAGTACCAGAATGTCTATTGCAGGCAAATTATACCAAACAAAACTTCTTTTTAAAAAAAAAATATATTTACTCATTTTCAAGAACAGAAATAAAGAAAGGAGAGCGTTAAAAAAACCCCAGAAAAAAGCACTTAACAATAATCTCATAACATACAGAACACAGCACATCTGGAACAACAAAAATATTCCATAGTCTTAGTTAAGATGGGTAATGTAAATAAAAACATCAAAAAGTGGAAAAAAGAAAGTAATTCGACTAATACACATACTCATTTGCACAGTGAGGTTTTTCATACAATAGCCTATATCTACAAGCTCACATTTTTAAGGTAGTTCAGTATCGGGTCCCAGGTTTTATCAAACTTGTCTTCTCTATCTTCATTATAGAATCTCGGTCTTTCCAGATCTAAAGTGTTCCCCCAGCCACAGATTATATTAATAACGCACAGAATCCATTTTCCATCCACACAGAATCAGCTTTTTTGCAATCACCATCCCAAATTGAATAACTCTTCTTTCAAATTTATTGATGGAAGAAAGGACACTTGAGCCCCCCAGGATCACTAACAAAGGGCTGGGTACCAAATTCTTACCAAAGGCCTCAGAAAATAAACTGAAAAATACACTTCCAATATGAATGAAGTTTACCACATGTCCAGAAAGAATGTGCTAGAGTACCTATTGCGGATTTAGATCGGTTACATACTGGTGGGACATCAGGATAAAACCAAACAAAACAATTTACACACTTAAAACACCTATAATCCCCAGAAGGGCGGAGAGTACAGTTAATTTAGATATTAGCAAAAAGGGGGAAGAGGACATAAAAACATTAGCATTCCCATGAAACAGACAAATACAGGTAAAAAAGTATAATAAAAATAAAATAAAAAAGGGGAGGGGGTCTGCCTGATACATATCTGAGTTACCATAGAGCCTAAGCCTATATATTCATAGCTCTACCAGGTTCTGTTTCCCTAGGAGGTCCCGGGTAGGCATGCTAATCTTCGACTATGCCCAGACAGTCCTGGGTCTGGTCTTGTGAAGGCGTACAGTTGTGCGCTCAAAGAGATGTGATATACTGATAGGTAGTTATTATCCAGTATTGTTTTAAGGGTAGGCATGGTTGGAACCAGAGTCCTAATATGTTTGGTTTTTTTGCTGCGGTTAGCCCTGCTAAGAGAAATCTACGCTGGTTTAGAGTAAGTGATAACTGCGAATCATCATTCAGATGGCAAAGGCAGGGATTGGGTAGGATTTTAGGACCAAGAGGCAGTGAGATTGTAGAAACTACATCATCCCTGAAGTGTCTGATTTGTTCTCAAAACATGTGCATTGTTGTGCCAAGTGCCTGTTCTTGGCAAGTTACAAATTAGAGCTTGAGAGGAGTTTCACTTTAAAAGCACTTTAAGGGGGTGGCTTGAAGTGTGTGAGATGATGTGCAAGATTTTTGGAGACACTACTTATGTTTCCCCATACAGTTTCCCACTATGGTCATAAACCAAGATCCCTTTCCCACACCCTTTGTACTGCTAGTTCTTTACAGTGATGCTGAAGTAAAAGAGTCATAAAAGCGAGTCACAGTCACTCTAGAGCTCTGGTGACCCATTTTTCCATGGGGTGCTCTGGCACCAATTGACTCCAGGGTAGCCCGTATCCCTTCATTATGGATAGTTTTAGGTATAGGAAGTAGGAGGTGCCTGATAGCCCATATTGATTTTTTTATGTCTTTAAACGTGCGCAATACAGTATTGTCAAACAAGTCACTGAAGGCATATACTTCTTTATGAGCCCATGGGGGAAATACAAATGCCTTCCCACCTGACTGAAAGTGACAATTATTCCACAGAGGTAAGAGGTAAGTATTTTTTCTGTCTTTTTCCAAACATCAAGAGAGTTCACAATGTTACTCCCATAACACAATGTCCTATGCCTGTATTAGGTAAGTCTGAATGATGTGTTCTTTTAAAAATTAAGACTGGGAACTGCCAGGTCTCCTGTATGCTTACTTCTTTGTAGAGCCGTGAGTTTAATTCTTGCACACTTTCCTCCCCAAATCAACTGTGATATTAGAGAGTGTATTTTAAAAATGCATTTGGGAGGAGGGGTAAGAGGAATCTAAAAGAACAAAAAGTTAACACGGGGCAAGATATTCATTTTGACAGCTGAAATTCTGCCGTGCAGAGAGACAAGAAGAGAGCTCCATCTCTTTAGATCCCTCGTTACCTTTCTTTTGATACCATATACATTTCCATGAACTATCTTGTGAAGGTTGGGGTAGATGTCTATACCAAGATAGGAGAAGGAGCTACATACAGGGATACTGGCAGGTAGACAGTCATTCTTAGCTGCAGAATCCAGGGAAAGAAGAACAGATTTATACCAGTTTATCCTATGCATATTGTGAAAGTGATCAGAGTCCAATACTTGGATGATCACCATCAAAATATTACCTTTGCTTTAGTCTATGTATTAGAAGGTCAGCCTTTCCCAACGATAGAATTCGATATTCTGTTGATATTTGCTCTTGCTCTATTCTGACAATGTCATTCTGTTATAAATACCCAGAATGTAAACTGCAGGCAAATCCAATACATACACCCCTTATGAAATATTTAGCTGCTTTCCATCATGAGCATTGTTACAGCATTCTTTGTTGTAGAGGATAAAGTCACTAAGGTGTTGCTTCATACGTGATAAAAAAAAAAACAGCATTACTAAGGAGAGTGTCGTTGAACCTCTATCTATCCACTTTAGGGTGATTAACAATTGGTGTTACAATACAAGTTACAGGGGCATGATCAGAAATTAAAATGGGGATCATAGCAATTTATATATTGCCAACGTTTTTGGGTTTCCTGTGTTTGCATGCACATGATGGTTCTTCTAGAAGCACATTTGTGAGGTCAGGCACAGATGTTGGATGAGAAGGCATGGCTCACATTCTCTGCTTCAATTCATCACAAAGGTGTTCTATAGAGTTGAGGTCAAGACTCTGTGCAGGCCAGTATCCACACCAAACTCGCTTATCCATGTCTTTATGGACTTGGATGAGCTTTGTGCACTGGTGTGCAATCATGTTGGAACACAAAGGGGCCATCCCCAAACTGTTTCTACAAAGCTGGGACCATGAAATTGTCCAAAATGTCTTGGTATGCTGAAGCATTAAGAGTTTCTTTCACTAGAACTAAGGGGCCAAGCCCAACCCCTTGTTATGACCACTGCTGGCTGCGTTTTAGTGTATGTTAATTGTGCTGTTCCTGTTATTGAGTCTGCCAGTTGTGCAAATCCAGCTGTGTGAAACCCCATCGAGGATTGGTCCCTCTGGGGATGAGACCTCCTACTTCCTGATTGCTGTTCGCTGGCGTTGGAGATTGGTGTGCCTGTGGTCTGACTGAACCTACCAATCAGAAGTCCCCAATAAACCCCAGCTGTACCTCAAATAGCTTGTGTGTCCACAGCTCAGGGCAGCTGCGAACCACTGATCCGTTCGTCTTGTTTGTCAGCACCTGTACAGTCCTCTTTCTGTTGTATTTTCTGGTGCAAGTGCTCTCCTTGGTTAATTAAACACTTTACATTAACCAGGGGCCTGTAACATGAAGTTAGTTCAACATAGCCAGGATATCTTTTCATTATCTGGCAATGTTCATGTTAAAATTTAGTATTTCAATGTCCCAACCAAACTGCGTATACTAATCAGCCTCACCCATTTATTTTAACGTCTGCGACAGGTTGTGTGAAACGAACTAGTAGCAAATACAAAATAAACACATATCAAAGCAGTTAGTAGGCTTACTGTAAAAACCTGTAGGCCTACAATAGCCTAAGGCAATCTCTGTAGGATGATATCACTATTGCCTACAAGAGTTTCTCCACATCACCATAGTAAACAGATGGTGATATCAGTTTCCAAGAGAGCTGATTAGTCAGTAGGTGGCGTTATCATAGAGTTGATCTTGTATCTGGAACATAACCTGCTCCTTACCCCAGTAAGAAGTGAACCACCGTCGTGGTACTGAAAACCCAGAGTTAACCCCGAAGTTACCTTGATAAGCTCTAATCATGCTTGGCCATGAAAAGCCATTGCATGAAGCTCTCTATGCATATGTTCTTGAGCTAATCTGAGTCCACATGATGTTTGGAGGTCTGCAGCTATTGACTCTGCAGAAAGTTGGAGACTTTTGCGCACTGTGCGCCTCAGCATTTGCTGTATGTGGCATACCACTTCATGGCTAAGTTTCTGTTGTTCCCATCACTTCCACATTGTTATAATACCACTAACAGCTGACCGTGGAATATTTAGTAGTAAGGGAACTTCATGAATGAACTTATTGCACAGGTTGAATGAATTCACTTGAATTAACAGCACTCCTGAGAGAGACCTATTCTTTTTTAAATGTTTGTAGAAGGCTTACTGAACGTGACTTAACAATCCGGCAGGGAATGGAAGTCTGGTCTCTCTTTAAGAGGTAGGGATGGCTGATCAGGAACAGGTGCGTGATTACCAGCAGGTGCAGCAAGTGCCAACTCAGGAACCCAGACACGCCCAGGAGTCAAAAAAAAAATGGGAGAAGAAAAAACAGAACAAACACACCAAGTATGCCTCAATCACCTAAAGGAAAAAAAAACAAATCAGAACACACTCACTCAGTCCCAAACTCATGTGAGAGATGCAGGGTTCATGACACAATGAGTGCGCTTAATGGGCAAGTTTAGACCTCAAACATTCCAGCTGGGAATATTTGTTGGCCATTTAGACATGAATATCTGAGACAACTAGTAGAATATCAAGAGACCCAAAACTAAAAGGTATAAAAATATTAATGGGAATGCAATTTGTAGGAGCTGTAGGCTGTATTGTACAAAGAATGAAAACATTATGAACACAAACAAAACTATTTACAAACCAGCAAACTGCCAGGGTCTAGTAGTAACCAAGGTTTGCAGAACACAAACAATGACCATTCCAGTGCAGAACTGCGAGGCAATCGTCAACGGACCTTCCTAAATTGCATAATGCTTCTTGTACAGAAACAAACAAGCAGTCTAAGGCATAACTGTTGGGGCATCCATAAATCAACCAACTAAGCGCAAGACGATAAAAAATTTTAAAAAAGTAATCTGACATGCTAGTAATCTATTCGGTGACCCATACAGAGATAGAGCTGTCTAAGAAACTATACAGCTGATAACCTAACAGACATAAATTTCTAGACAGCGGATTCAGATTGAACGGTGCTGACGAAGAAGAAGAAAAAACATTATGATCAGAGTACAAGTTAATACTTACACGGTATGAGGCTACAGTCCGAGGCCACATGCAGTTTGCAGCTAGAGAAGCCCGTTGTCCCGTTGTTCTGCAGGACAGAGGGCATCTGGAGAAAGTCCTCTGTGTCAGATGGCTTCTCGAAGTGGAGAACCTGCCCTAGGTTGGTAATCTTGACCTTTGATCTTGACGCATTCCTGCGTTAACCAGCCAAGTGATGCCATTTTCTGACAAACTGAAACAGAAGATTTTCTCTTGCTGGTTGTATCTTTGCTATAACTGGGGAAGAACAGCAGGTTTTCGTCAGCATGCTTGATCAGTTGGGTCCTGGTACCATTTAGAATCGGCTGTTGTTTTATCAGAAATTCCGTTACATCCAATCTCTCTTCCCCCTCCTTTAGACCAACCAGTTTCAGGTTAGACATCCGATTACGGTCCTCCCTCTGAGTCAATTTGGAGGTGACTTCACTCATTTGTTGGAGAGTGTTAGCATGGTGTTTGGTAGCCCTCAGTGGTGCCTTCAGGGGGTCAACTTTAGCCAACAATATCCTCTGTGTAATGAATTTAACTTTTTATTTCCATTAATTGCAGGATGAGGATGCTATTTACCGCTTCTTTCACCTCTATCTGTATCATCAGGCTGAGGTTGCTCTGTTGCTCTGGCAAAGTGGTTCTCACTGAATTTACTTTCTGTGATTGAAAACAGCTTCTTTCATAAAATTCAGTGAAAGTGTAACGGATCCACCTCATTTTCCCTGTTCTGTTAAGTACTGTGGACTGTATGTGCTGAGGTAGTTTGGCATATCAGACTTGTATGGGCTCCGAGAAAATTGCTGTGTTTCATTCGTCCCGCGTTTCAATCGTCCCGGCTCTCCCCTACATAAGTACTTTTCTAAAATTTTTGGGTATTGTGGTTGAAAGAGTACTCTACCGATTTAGCATTGCCCTAAATTAAGAATAATATTGTTTGACTCACAATGGGCATTTAAAAAAAAGAAAATTTGATGCAGCAGAACCAGGGATTTCATCTTTTTTATTCCATTCATTCTTCTGCCTTGCCAAAACCTGATGACTATTAGCATCAGCAAACTTTAGACATCGAACTGTGTGTTTCAACTACAGCCATGTGTAGTGTATACGAGTTGTTAGCAATTTCACCAAAGTGACATTTCTCCTCTAGACTCCTCACATGATTTCATTTAAAACAAAAAAAGGCCCAAAGACTTCAAATCCTCCAAGGTTTCACAAAATGGTTTTGAACACAGGACTTTTACTTGTAATAGAGAATTATTACAACATTGTATTAAAAAGTTTACTTAAGTAAAATATACTAGTAAAGTATTTTTTCTACCACTAACTTTTTACAGATTCCAGTGAAAAGTGTCATTAAACAGTGTCATGTATTATAGTAGTGAAGTAAGAAATAAGCTTAGAACAGTGTAGAGCACTCAGTAATAATATGTTACTTTAGGCACAAAACAAGACAGGTTCCACTGTTTTATATTCACAAATATTGTTTTTGTGAATATATACACTTTGACTGTGTATTTACTTTATGAATGTGTCCTGAGGATGATTTTAGTTAAGACCAAAGTGATTCTGTCACTGAGGCAAAATATATGCTAACGTGTCTTTGTGTGTGTGTGTGTCTGTGTGTGTGTGAGCATACATCCAAACCCTCAGTTGTGCCAAGTCAGCACTGAAATGCCACGCTGTCCAGGAAAACAAATCAACATGCAGCTGTGCCCAACTTTTTATTTATTCATACTACACAGATGTTTCTTGTGTCGACATTATAATACACATGAGTTCAGTGACAAAGGCAGGAGAAATGAGACAACAGCAAACAGCATGCGACAAACAGCACACACAGATCAATGCTCCCGTTATGTGGTACAGTACATGGTTTACAAATTATAGTAGTATAGATTATAGTGATTGCCAGGTCAAATTTTTAAACCAAATAGAAAATTATGAAAAATAATTAGCATTGCCCTCCCATTCACTGAAATCTCAATTTCTGTGTTTTCCACCGTTCAGATCCTTGAAACCTTACCTGGAAGGTGCACCATCCCTAAACATTTACTGTCACCTGAAGAAGCTGTTATTATAGGTACAGGTGCGCACACAGAGCCACAACACTAAATAATTCCACTCATCTATCCGTCCAGCTTTCCCCACAACACGCAGCTACTGGTTAATTAGTACTCAGTGGGACAGCTAAAGTTAAAATCTACGAAGCTGCTTCTGGATACTGGCCACACACTGTAAGACATAAGACAAGATGAGACAAGATTTATCCAACAGAACATCCAAGTCATCTTGGAGCATCAATAGGAGAGATTATTAAATCTGTTTTTTAGTTTGCTCATCGTTCTGGTAAAGTCAACTCTGGCTTTCTGAACGCAGGTCTCTGTCTGTCTGTTGCTATGTTGATGTTGCTCTAATAATGAATCAAATTGATTATTGAGCAGGATTTTCTGGAAAAGACCTGTGACATTAAGTGTTTCACCCAGCAAGGGAATGCTACGTTTCCACATATTTTCATAGCAGTACTCCTGAGTAACAATCTCTCAAACATGCGTGGATGATATGAAAAAGTGTTCTTTGTTTATATCCTTTAAGTTCGATCAGGAAGACTAAATTCATGCTATTTATTTACATTTTTTCCTTCACCTACAGTTTCATTAGAACCAGATGAAACTTTTAAAATGATGTTGCCAAAATGGGTGTAATTGCTCAACAGACCTCACAGTATATTTCATTTGTGTGCACCACATCAATTAATTTAATAACTCTTTAAGCACTTCTTTCAATTTTCTCTCCTGATTGATATACCATGTTTGCTCTGCAACTGTAGAACAGAGCAACAACTCAATAAGTAAATTGGACTTGCTCCAAAATATTACTGCACCGTGTCTTTGTGTGGTTGGTAATTTCTTTTTACTTTCCAACAAGACCACCATATACATAGACTATGTTTATTCTACCAAGCTACTAAGTGAAACATTCCACTGTATTCAGGGAAATAGTGCAATAAAGTCACATGTACCATATGTGTTCTGTAATAAAGATCACATTGTACTCAGGAGATGCTGCTGGGTGGAGGCCTTTGCTGGTTAAAATACATTTTGCGTATGAAATACTGTGAATACTGCAGGACATTTATCTTTGCAGGACTTGAGGGAAATTGCTGGACTGGCAGAAGAGACAAAAGGAGTGAGTGAGATTTGTTGATCAAGTGATTTCAGCATGCAGTCACGCGTTGTTGTCTCTCTGTAGATAGGTCACGGGGTTTGCTTTAAGAGGGAATTTTTTCCCTATGAAACTCCCCCCTCATATTCTATGTATTTTTAAATAGAGCATAATATTGTTTGTGGGCCTCACTTTTGTATACTTTAACCTTTACCTTTAAGTCCCACTCTATGAATTGTACATTGACATTTTCCCCCTGCAGCTGCTACCAAGTGATTGTCTTTTGTATACAAGAGAATGCGCTGGTTCAGAAAACTAAAGATATTTTGTGTAAGTGGAACATGCCAAACTAATGCATTCTATGCATTAGATTGATTTCTGGTGTGCACTTGCAGTCCACACTTTGTAGTTGTAATTTTAGCCATTCCGCCATTCCAGATGATTGTTCATTATAGCCAAAAGGTGAAGTTAAGTCTCTAAGGACTGGCCAAACACTGTAACAAAGATGGGGGCTACATTTGGAATGAGCTCTTTTAGTGAAATTACTGGTGAAGTGCAATTTTGCTGCTGAACCAGAAAATATTAGCCCATGGGATGTTTTCAATGACCCTCATTTCTCCTTTGGACTCTGCTGCATTTCTCCCCAGCAGCGTGTTCCTTTTCGGTAGGAAACTCACTGTCACCCCCTCCACACACACCACCACCACCACCATGGAAGCAGCTTTCCATTCAGGCTTTTGGCAGGACAACCAGTTAAACCTCACAGGAACCTTTTACCTCACCTTTGTTTGAAGCCTCAAAGCACCTTTATACAGTGTTTGAGTTTACACAACATGTGCATATGCATTTATTAGCTTGTGTGTGGGAATATTATGCAAATACTGTATGTACATATGATGGATGTGTCAGACTGAAAAGGGAGCAAGTCTCAAATGAAAAGTCAATCTGGCTGTTTATGTTTTAAGTTGGGATCTGGAAGGGATAGGTTTTGATATTAGCAAAACATCAAAGAAATATTCAGACATATTAATAAATTAATAAAAAATAATAATCCAAAAAGTATCAACAAAGATAATAAATAAAAATAATAAATAGTGGGCACCACCATGAAATCAGGAACCAATATCTGAACGTGCACACCTATAAATGGCAATATTTAAACACTATCTTACATTAATAAGGTGGACAGTGATGGTGATTCTCAGGAGCAGCAGAGTCGACTTAGGATAGAGAGATTGGGGCGTATCTTTCTTCTGCAGGTATGAGAATGTTATGCTGTGTATAACAATCTCCTTTGGGATCAAAAATGTGTTCCAGAAACACAAAACAAAAGAGATAAACAAAAGAAAATGGTCCTTCTCGACCTGCGAGTGAAACCTTAGGGAAATAAAGTTGAGAGCTGAAAATGGGTTACCTACTGTAGCAGCTTGCACAGCAGTGGAAAGGCAAGGAGAGCCTGTTGGTCCCCACCCCCCTGTTATTGGTTCCGTGACATTATGGCTGCACCACAGGGGCATGAGAGAGAGGCTCAGCCAGTAAAAATTCACTTATTGGATTCACCTTAATTTCAAACTTAGGTGTAAGTTAACGACCCAAAGGGATCTTGGCATTGTTTCTTCATTCAGGCTTTTTTCTACTTTTGACTTTTTGCTGTTATTATAATATACACGGTTTGTGCTGGAAATATTTTTCTTTTTGATGTAATGTTGCTTTCTTTGTCTCATCAGTCTTTATGCATTTCTAGCTCTCAACAGTACTGCTTTTAAAGAATTGTCATTATGAGAAATACAATTATTCACTTTCTTGCCAATTTCGATGAGAAGATTGATACTATTTTCAATGTTTGCATGGTGAATATGCAACCAGGGTTAATGTGCAAGACTATTTGTTGGCTTTAGCTGTTGCCCCCTGTCTCTATTTTCTTTGTTGCAAAGCTCAACTAAGCTTATCTCCTGCTGTCTGTAGCCTTACTGCACATTTAAACTGCAGACATGAGAGTTGGATCTAACTTTTCACCTAACTCTCAGCCAGAAAGCAAATAAGTGTATTTCTGTAAATGTTGAACTATACCTTTAATTTTGAAACTCCTACAACTTATAGGCAGAATATTAGTCACCTCAGTTTGTCTGTGACTTTGTCTTGCAACTCATCTTGAAGAGCTGTTCACCTTCAAATAGCCTCAGTCTGAAACCCAAGTAAGAAGCATCTGTGAGGAGGAGCAGACTGAGTAACAGAACTGTTTGTTACAAAAAGAGGTGCAGATGTTCATCTGTGTTTTTTAATGGGTTTTGTCTGCTGCAGACAAGATCTTTTCTTTCATCTCTGCATACCTTCTGTTGCTGTGATTTCAATTTCAGCTTGATAATTTCATACACAACTGCCTTCACGCCCAACACTCCAACTTCCCAGATAGTCCCACAGAAATGCTGATACAGCTAACCCAGGCCTCTCATACCTCACTTTCCTCTGTCTTGAAGAGGTCAGTCTGTCCTGCCCTTTTCCCGCCTCCCAAAGCACTGTTCACTGCCACCCCCACACATTCATTAGTCTAATGAGTTCAGCTACCGTCCACACAGCCAATGTCAGCCGACAGTCACACTTATCAGCACCACAGCCCTTATCCAAACAGCCACTCCTTAAAAATGTGATCTGCATCTCTGACCAGATCGATACCGCAAGAACAAATCCTCATCATCACTTTCAAGGTGAAAAGCAGAGATAAAAAGTTTGTTACTCCAGATGTAAATGCTGAC
Organism: Lepomis gibbosus; assembly: GCA_029875015.1. NCBI lineage: Eukaryota > Metazoa > Chordata > Actinopteri > Centrarchiformes > Centrarchidae > Lepomis > Lepomis gibbosus. Next base: position 17,171 of record JAPMOB010229318.1, on the reverse strand, counting down.
GCATGCTTTGGCTCATATTAAAATCTAAAGTAACTTAAAAGTACAAGATGACCAATGGTAGAAGAAAACAGACTCAAAAAGACAATAAATTCACATTCAACTCCGAACCCCTTTCTCCATCTTTAATTTAACACTATATCAAGTGACGCTATTAACAAGAGCTAATTTTAGACTTTAAATCCTTTTCCTGGTACTCGCTGTGATTTCAAGGACTTTAGTGGTTGGATTTCAACAGACAGCACAGTTTGGTTATGATCCGTCTGGGGAGGACAGAAAGCTGATTGTGGGTCGCCTCTACTGGGATTCTGCTTTCATAGATAAGATAGCCCTAAGAGACATGCTGCCTGCAAGTGTATTGTTTTCTATTTCCAAATCCAGTCGATCATATCTGGGTCAGAATATTTGGCTAATTAGAGGGTAAAATAGTTTTCCGTAATTCCACAACAGGGGTGCGTGCCACAGCGAGCGCATTTTTCGAAGACAATAAGACTGTGACTGTAGATCCCTGATGGGCTTTTATTCCCCCATTTATAACGACGTATCTCCTGCTCATCAGCACTATAATTTCCTGCAGAAATTGCGTTTAGGCACTTGGTATTCAATAGAGGATGTTTATCAGATTATATGAGCCTGTGCAGTCTAATTTGCATGTTTCTGAGGGGCTAGCGGCATGACTTCAGTGCTCACATTTGAAAGCAGGAAAGAGCAGGCAAAGACGTGATTTTGTCTTTGAGCTCTCAGCATCCCATTCAGAGGAGCCCGAGTTCAAGATGTTTAATTTCTGCACCCATCAGATATGCCCCGAGTGCAAATGAGATTTACACACATCACACAAAAAGACATCTAAATTGCACTAATAGAGCTCAGCACTGCTCCCTCTGCCTCCAACAGCTCATCTGTATTCTGTGAAAGAAAGCAGTAGAAACAAGCTTGAGGGCATTTTTCTACTTTAGCAGAGTGGGCTCATTTATAATAAAATAACTATATAATCATATAACTTATCTAATTGCTCAACAGCATGTCGCCATACTACTTGAAATATGATGTCCATAAAAACAGGACCCTATTATGCAGGAACTGAAAGGTTCTGTTATGGAAAAATATTGGCCACAGCCATCATGTCCACCAACAAACCCCGGTGAGTGTGACTCAGTGGATTTGAGCTCCTCTACCTTCTTCTTTATATTCAGTTTCCCTTCTTCTGTCTTCTTCCTCATTGCAGCAGAGGTCATGTGAGTGACCCACACCTCAGTATCGAGCATCTGCAATCAACAGTAAGCAAACTATTAAATGTTGTTTTTTCCCCCTCAGGTACCACCATGGTTAAGTAATTTGATTACAAGAAAGTTCTATCACAAGGATTTGATGTTAGGGGAGCTTTCAGTTGTTGCCATCTGCTCTTAAAGACGGAGTGAATCACTTCTGTACGAGCGCTGAGGATCCCAGATGGCTGCTGTTACAGACTGGCCACCTTCAGTCGCAACACATCGCTCCTGACTGTGAAAAGCTGATAAATAGGGAATGCAAACATTTTGACAAGATCATTGAAGAAAATGACTAGAGCAAAAACATCATGCAAATCTAATCTTTAAGAATCTGCTTCATAAGTGTACAAATGGCGAGAGGAAAAAGCAGAGAGACTGGAAGAAAATAACATAAGAAGCTTTAGTTTCTGGTGAGTTCTGTGTTCAATCAGCGGCTGAAAGGAACAGAAACACACAGGCACACAATTTCTGGCTAGCTTACAGGTAACATATGTACAGTTGATACATAGACTGTTTGGATCGAATAAGCACAGACAGGGCATGAGAGAAAGTCGCATGAAAGAAGCCAGGCAAAAAAATTGCTTTCGCTTTCTGTCTGAACACCACCATGTTCAACATTTTAGCTTAGCATTTTAGCATGCTAACATTTGCTGTAAATGCAAAGTACAGCTGAGGCTGATGGAATGCTATTTGTTTATTTAGTGTATTTGGACGAATTAAAAGTTTGACCTGATGATGGTGCTAGATAAAAAGTCAGATAATTGCGACCGTTATTACAGTTCATCCTGAACAATGAATCTCTGAACTTTCATGGCAATCCATCCAGCTTTTGGGACATTTCACTCAAAGCCACACTCACGAACCTTGTGGTGACGCTAGAGAAAAGTCAGGGGCCAAAAATCAAAAACAGTCGGATTCAGCCTCTGGGCACCATAGATACCTGTACCAAATTTAGTCGCAGTCAATGCTGCATGCTGCTAGCATAGTTAAAAGTTGCAGTCATCAACAGTCCATTTTTTGCAGACTTCATGGCTTAAAATCTCCGAAAAACAGAGAACATGCTGAAAAGTTAATTTTACCAGAATTGACATACCACACAAATCTAGACTTTGGCCTTTTAAAATGTTTTTAGAAATGCATTATCAGTACCACTGATTAAGATTCTGATTCAATTAAACTGTTGATCTTTTATGATTTGTCTGTTGTCTCTTGTATGAAAGCCTTGATATGGTAAATGGACACAGCACTTACATAGCGCATTTCTATGCTTTTCTTTGACAAAGTGCTTTACAAATTGTCTCTCATTCACCCATTCACACACGCACACGCACATGCACACAGATGGTGATGGGGCTACCATGCCCAAGGACACTTCAATATGTAGACATGAGGAAGGAGGTGGAGACTGAAACTCAGAACCTGCGATTACGAATGACCCTAATGAGCCATCCACCCATATTCAAGAAGGCAACCTTTTCCTACTCATCACTGTATATCCTCATATACAGTATTTACTGACTGATCATCCAAAAGATGGATGACACACTCTGGGCCTTCACTCTAACCTGTCCATGACTTCCCAGCTCTCCTTGCTCTCACCAGGTAATGGGAAGTGATGACTGAGATTCCTTCATACAGCATATTGAATGGATAAAAAAATAATAATAATCCAACCCATTTGCTCTATGCTCACTCGCCTCTTCACCCTCCACAGAAAATGACCATTTTGAAAGCTAAGGCACTCATGACACATGAGCTGCACTCTTCCATCAAAGTTCACCAGATAGAAAAGAGACAGACTCCTTTTGCTCAGCAACACAGATGATGCTAATGTGGCTGGTGTTTACATTCGTATCACTGGCATGTGATGTGATACCACAAGCTCCACACATACAAACCCATGATCGATTTAGCAAAAATAAATGTGAAAACAAAAACATAAATGGCATAATAATGTGAAAATAAATTGGTTTCTGTTCATTTTGGTCTGAAAATAAGAAGGAGAATAAACATGAAGGACATATCAAGGACCTTTTTTAGGGGGGCTCACAAGCATTGTTTCTGCTGGAATTGTACCAGACAGGGAATCTAAGGGAACAGGATGAATATTTAATCAACGTTACCTCATTGGCATCCGCTATGCCATCTTTTTGCAAAGTCGCAAGGATTTTATTTCTACAAGCACAGCAGAATGAAAGTTGAGCGGTTTGTGTGGACTGTATTAAACATTGCTTGTCATTTTTGGTGCGTTGTGCAGAACACATCTCAAATCAACATGAGTCAGAAGACAAACTGTGAAGGTTAAAATAACATTCTTTTTATACATACGTGCCAAAACTGCTGTAATCTCTGACTGAAGCTACACAGAAACAAACAACAAAAATCTAAGAAATATAGAGAAAACTGTGTATGGCTTTGTTTGGTTTGTAACAACACTGATGTAAATAAGTTCACAAAACCTCAGAGTCTTACCTCTGTTATTCTTTAAACCTGTTATGACTAGTTATGAAAAGTGGGTTGCACATTACATAGGCCGGCACTTGTTGTGCAACATATATTTTTTCATCCATAAAGAGGTAGGGAAATGTCCTCTATTTTGTGGCCTAGCAGACAGATGGTGGGTTTCTTCTGTGAAGCATAATCTCCCAGCAAAGCTGAGATAAAACAAGTTTAATACTGTAAATCCTGAGGTTTTATCCCTGCTCTGATGATAACACACATATGG
>JAPMOB010229318.1:1451-13175 GCA_029875015.1 Lepomis gibbosus | reverse complement strand
GGTGGGGGGTGTGGTGAGCAACGGCTGGCCAGACGTCATGTGACAAGTTAGGTAACTTCAATACTACTATTACCACTAAAGTTAATAATACTACACACACACAAATTACTGCCTCATATTGAGTGAAATTGGATAATATTATATGAGATAACAACATTTACATTCAATTCATGCTAATGGAAATATTATCAGAGTGCTGATTAGTCATAAGCACTGTTTGTATTTCTCAAAAGGACCTTACAAATGGTTTCAAGATGTAAATATATCTTAGCCATACTGAAGGAGCCATGCTTCAATTCATATGTCATTCTGCTATTGTTATGTTCTCCAAGATCCTGAAGACTCCACAAAGTGAAACAAATAAAACATAATTTACTGGAGGCGATAAATTGCAGATAAAGTCTGACATGGCAGGTAGGAAAGCAGGACATATTGTGCATTTATGTGGTGTCAGAATAATCGAAAATGATTTCCTAACTGGGAAAATTCACATGAACGCCACCCCCCTACTCGGAAAGTCAGAGAAAATGTAGCTACACATATTGCAAAGCTGTTGACGTTATACACGTAGAAACATGGCGGACAACATGGCTGTGGGTTAGAAATGTTTAAATTAATGGTGCAAAATCACGTATTGCTTACACATATTTGCTAAGGTGTCATTTATAATATGGTATTAGGCTATAACGGTTAGTTTGCTGTCCATGTAGTATTTATCAGCAGTATTTTATTTATTATTAGTATTATTAGTGGTAGTGTTTTAGTGGTTTCAGGTAACATTCGACATTTTGACCTAACACACCAAAGTCGGAAGAACGACTTCCCAATCCAGGAAATGGGACCATCCGTGGAGCACATGAATGCAGCATTAGGTTCAGCACATTTTCCAAGCACAAAGGAACAAACACGAAGAAATTAAGTAAACTTTGAACTTGGCCGTAATATAGTTACCACACTGGTCAGCAGCGTGACTTGGCGAAGACTGGAGTGTAGAGAAGGGGTAGATATACTGCAGAGTGAGTCTCAGGTGAGTAGGAGGTGGGTAACCACTGAGCAGCCGTGGTGCACCATTGTCAGATAGACACACACTTACACACACACTCACAAACACATGCACTCACACAGGAACAAACAGAGCGAAACAACCAGGGGTAACAAACAAGAAATCACAGGAAAGAGATAACGGATGCAAAATTGATTGATAACATTTGAAAGACAGATAACACCAATGTTTGTGCTGTTGTTTACCTCAGAGCACAACAACACATTCTGGTTCATTGTCCTTGAAGGAAATCTTGTAGTTTAATGAGCAAATAATATTGGGGTATAAAGTGGAGATACTATTTATTCAAGTGTTTTTGCTTTATTTATTATTTCCGCATTACGAAGAAAAGGTCAGGGTTGTTAAAAACCTTGTGGGTACTTTGTGTTCGTTCCTACCTATTTATACTGTGCATTGTGCCGAAAACTTCAATACAAGCTCTAACATTCATGAGCATGATCATTCTTTGCTTTACCTAATACGTTCCTGATATGTTGTCAATCACTCCTTTAATGTAATAGCTTTACAAATACTTTTAGAGCATGTTGAGAGCAGAGAGAAGTTGTGAAAGATACTTTACTTTTAATTTCTATTTTTTACATATTGCACTAAATTAGATTTTAAAAGGCCCCTGTTTCCTGGTTTTATTCTATTCTATGATTTGTTGGTGTTGTTTGCTATAAATACAAACTATTACTACTATAATGTATACAGCACTAATTCCATCAGTACAGCAACAGCTCATCTGTGTTTTACATTACGGTAAAGCTATTGTCAGAAGAAATTAAACACTTCCTGCAAGGTGCTTTATTTTAAATGCCTTTCAGTTACTCAAAAGCTGCCACCCATCTCTCGGTGTCCTGGTAGCATTTTAAGTTGTCAAGTAAATGACAGCTTAACAGTGATCACAAAATACACAAAGGAGAAGCGAATCGAGGAAAAAAAATATCAATGAATGAAAAACAATTCTACCAAAAAAAGAAACTCAGATCAACAGACTGCTGAGTACGATATTAATGTTGCTGGACTTGCTGGAAATAGTTCTGTGGTGAAGTACATTAAGCTGAATCTACCAATAATTTACCACCATGGTACAGGTAATACCATACATTTAAGTGTCAGACGTGATGATCATGTAGAAGCTTGTTATTCACCTGAAAATATTCCCAGATGATAGATAAATTATAAGAAGGAGGCTCCAGAGCTGGATGAGGAGAAGACATTTATAGGTCTATCATAGAAATGGATTTCACTATTCATTACCCCGAGGACTGATGACATGACTTTTAATGCTGAACCATTGTACCATGACTTATCCTATCCATCTTGCCTCTTAGTACTGTGAGAGGTCTTGCATGACAGCATCTTTGTCATACTTACTGTACAACTTATTAGCTGTTACTTGACGGCTTAACTTTCAGGCTGCAACATTAGCCTGAGAAAACAGATTCATTAAACATCAGCTTTTAAAATAAAAAAAAAGATCAGCAAATCAACTCACGTCATGACATTCTCCGTTTTAGTCTTTCTAGCAAGTTGTTCCAATAGTCAACCCTCCCTCTCTTCAGCCTCAGCCAGCAACACAGAACATGTCTAACCCTTAACTGTGGTTAAGGTGGTTCTGTGGTCTGAAATACCCAGAAAAATGGTTGGCGAGGAAGCGGCAGATGGGCCTGACAGTGAATCAGACCTGGTGGCGGTACTGATAGTGGTGTTGGTGGTGGTGGTAGAGATGAGGAGGGTGCTTGCAAAGTCACGCATAGGGACACAGAGAGGATGCGGAGGAGAATATGGGGGGGCATGAAAAACAGAAAAGGGTGGGAAGAAGATGTGTGGGCGTCAAGCTCAGTGACATGAGACAGACGGATTGGTGCGGGAAAGGGCATGTTAAATGAAAGCCGGGTGTGTGACAGCTTTAGGGGCACACATTGCACTCTTATCAAACCCAGCTGCACCCATTTCTCCTCAAAGGAAACATACACATACACACACACAGACACACAGACACACAGACACACAAACACGCTAAAACTTCTATGAGTGAGCCAGGAGTATATCCCCACGCTGGTCCTTTCGAAAGTTGTTAGCTTGTTGACAAAGACTTTTTTCCTGTTTGTGTCTGTAAACTTTGTCTCCAGCTGAGGCGGTGAAATGTTTTGTTACTGTATTGTGATTTGACTTTGTACTTCGGTGTTTACAGCCAAGCTCTGTGCTTGCAAACAGCTCCACAAGTAACCTTACAGTGGCACAGCACACCCATGCTGTTGTTTTGGCATTATTTAGCTCCATATACAGATGAATCACCACATTTAAAACTGATTTATTACTCAGCTGTTATCAGTGGCCTGTGTGGACTCCTTACAAGCAGAGGGTCCCTGTTCAAACGGGAGATGCAATGTTCTTGGAAAGGGTACAATATTCAACTCAAGGGTGTGCGTCGAAAGTGTGTTTTGTTGTCAGTTACCAGCCATTTGATGTGGATCTTTTGATGTCCTCTTTTTCTCCTTAAAAATACAATTACAAATTTAACATCACCAAAAATAGAGGCTGACAGAGAGATGCAAAAAATATTGATGACAAAGGAAAACCTTATTCATCTCTCATTTCTTGTGTTGGAAACATAATTTATCAAATTAAACATGTGCCAGCTGGCAAATTACACACCAATTACACTGTAAATCACAGATGACTCTGCAGCATGACAGTGACTGCACACCGCTGTTAAACTCTTCCCCAATCACTGCACCCCAGGAGTGAGCGAGTACCCTTTCACACACCGACCGACTTGATTTAAACTTGAAACACACACGCCCCCATCTGCAAAGCTCCACTGCAAGCAATAGCACCCCAGAGCCCAGGCATCCCTATTCCCAAGTCTACGCTTTACTCTGCTTGGCTGAGTTTTATTAATGCAACCCGTCCACATTATCCATCATTTCTCTCTGGCAAAGTCCTGACAGTTAATTAGATGCCACATTTGCTCAAACTATATTAGGCATTAAACGCAAAAAAAAACTTCAGAAAAAAACAGCAATCATGACCTATGACTGCAACAAAACAGACACATATAAAAGGAGAAAGTGATATACCACACAGCTAAATGTTTTAAACGTTTAAATCTAAAAGGGGAGGAACATCAGATGGGCTCCATATATCACTATGTCTAACTGTGTCCAGACTCACTAAGGTCAGACACTGATGAATGATTCACTGTTTCTAAACCCACAGCTTTGGGACAGTATTTTAGTACACAAACCATGCTGGATTGTGTAAAAATAATACGGCACCACAGCAGACAAGATTAAAGGATCATTTCATCCAGATTACCAAAACAAAAAACACAGTTTGACCACTCCAGCAGTGAGTTATAGCCATGTATAGATAGTATGTTGTATTGTTTTTTGCTGGGACTTCTGCTGCATCTCCAATATAAATAGATGTGTGATGATTGTGAATTAGTTTGCAGTACTCGTAGCATTAAACAATTCAAATGTCACTTCATACTCAATACCAACATGTTTCTTCCAGTAGCAGTTTGTTGCTTTGAGAGAAAATGTTGTATGTCATGCTCATATTAGGTTAATTGGGTTATAGTGGATGTTTAAGTATGTCCTAAACAGTCCATACTGTAGCTTACAATAACTATTTTAACACAGCAAACATATGTGGTGTCCGTGACGTCCATTGGGGAATAAAGCCCAAGCGGAGACTTGCTTCTTCTTATTTGTGATAAATGGTATGCTGAATGTGTCATCCATCCCCCATCCACCCTACTGTTAACATCCCACTTTGATATAATAATATAAAGGTATCGTACATGCTCACTGAGTAATACTACTGTTTGGTAATGTAAATGTATACCAAACAGTCAATTTTCTTGGCTGTAGCTTACCTAAGGTAAGCATAAAAGCACTTCCCAGCAGGGATGCCCCTTGAGGACATGATTGATGGCCGGAAAAGTATAAAAAGTGCCCCACATAGCACAGGATTATGGTTATAGTGATAGGCAGCATAGGTTTTGAGTGATACGGTGTGTCAACAAAACAAAATACATGAATGTAACCGGCAGGAACAATAAATATACAAATCATATGGTATCACATTTGGGAGAAGGTAATTAGGCCTTTAATTTCATTATCAATGAATTTTGCCATTAATTGATCGATAATTTAATAAATGTTAGAAAACAGTGAAGATTGCTGATCACAAGGAGCCAAATGTGATGTCTTCAAGGAGCTTGGTTTTGTCCAACCAACTGTCCTGAAACACAAAGATATTTAATCAACAAAGAAAAGCAGCAAATCCTGACATTAGAGAATGTGGAACCAGTGAATGTTGTGGAATTTGTATTGACACAACATTGTGAAAATGACACTAATAATCAATTAACTAATTTAATTAATCAGTTCTGTTCCTCTCTGTTATTTCCCTGTTTAACAAACCTTTATTGGCAGTTGGACTCATCACCTTTGAGAAGTTGTACAGTCTCTGGGCATTCGTATTTGTCCATGACATATTTGCAGAGCTGTCGGGTGCAAACACAGTTTCCAACTGTTTGCTACTGAGGCACAGAGCAGATCAATAAAGAAGCTTAGCTCAAACCTAATTACAAGTACATTCCTTAAAGGATGTACAGTGATCATAATCTCTATCTCCAGTAATGGTCTTGAACAATCCCAATCCAGCAGGTTTGTTTTTCCTCCCAGAAGTCTTCAGCTCTTACTGTTGCCAGTCAACATCAAACCACTTACTGAACAGCACATTTATTGAATTTCCTCCTTACTGGGTTATCCTTAAATACACTGCCTAATATTTGACACCAGCTATTTTTCCTTTATGTAATAAGCAGTGGTAAATGCACATGAGAGGTCTAGCACAATTACATATAATGAGTGAAATACAACACAATGACTTTCAAGGATACAATTTCATCAAAATGGACAGTTTCATAAAAGTCATAGGGCCGGAAGGTCCTCGTTTTTCCGTGTTCGCTATCCAGAGGCTCTGAGCAGAGCGAAGTAATTATAGCTCCAGAATGACCTCCTTTTAGTTAAGTTTGACATGGGGTGTAGCTGTGTGCCTCTAAAGAATACTCTTTCAACACCCTGGGTTCAATTTGCGTGCAACTTTATTCAACTCTGCACTTATAATGCCTTGAATTAACCCTGACACAGAAAGAAGGCTGTGGACTTCCACTGCTGTCATAGTTTCTGCAGCGCTCTTGTCAGAATGTCAATTCAGGAGCTTAGCCAACTTTACGTACACTGAACAAAATTATAAACTGAGCACTTTTGTTTTCGCCCCCATTCATCATGAGCTGAACTCAAAGATCCAAGACTTTCTTTATGTACACAAAAGGCCTATTTCTCTCAAATATTGTTCACAAAATCTGTGCTAGTGGGGCCCTTCTCTTTTTCCAAGATAATCCATCCAGGTGTGGCATATCAAAATGCTGATCAGACAGCATGGGTATTGCACAGGTGTGCCTCAGGCTGGCCACAATAGAATGCCACTCGAAAATGTGCTGTTCCATCAAACAGCACAATGACACAGATGTCGCAAGTTTTGAGGGAACGTGCAATTGGCATGCTGACTGCAGGAAGTTCCACCAGAGTTTTTGAATTAAATGTTAATTTCTCTACCATAAGCCATCTCCAAAGGCATTTCACAGAATTTACATCCAACATCCAACCAGCCTCACAACCCCAGACCACGTGTAACCACACCAGCTCAGGACCTACACATTCAGCATCTTCACCTCCAAGATCATCTGAGACCAGCCACCTGGACAGCTGCTGCAAGAATCGGTTTGCATAACCAAAGAATTTCTGCACAAACTGTCAGGAACCGTCTCAGGGAAGGTGATCTGCATGCCCGTCATCCTCATCTCGACCTGACTGCAGTTTGTTGTTGTAACTGACTTGAGTGGGCAAATGCTCACATTCAGTGTCATCTGGCACTTTGGAGAGGTGTTCTCTTCACGGACAAATACATATTTTCACTGTACGGGACAGATGGCACATTTCGAGTGGCCTTTTATTGTGGCCAGTCTAAGGCACATGTGTGCAATACCCATGCTATTTGATCAGCATCTTGATATGCCACAGCTGGGGGTGGATGGATTATCTCAGCAAAGGAGAAGTGCTCACTGACACAGATTTTGACACATTTGTGAACAATATTTGAGAGAAATAGGCCTTTTGTGTACATGAAGAAAGTCATAGATCTTAGAGTTCAGTTCATGATGAATAGGGCAAAAAAAGTGTTGCATTTATAATTTTGTTCAGTGTTTGTGCACTGTGTGTTTAAATGCGTGAATAAACAGGCTGTGGCCTAAGCTGAGTTTTTAAAACCCAGTTGAACCTCAGTTTTCCCCAAAGTACAGACGGCAGCTTCATATATCTCAAATTAGCATCTGAATTTACATATCTGCTTGCATATTCATATTCGTATCCAGAGTGATTTAAATTCCCATGCCAACCGTGCAGTTCACCTGAGATGACAATAAGCTCCAGCTTCCTGGCTTCTTTTTTTCAGGCTTTTACCAATTTCAGGTGGCATTCTGTAGCTGCAGACTTTTCATATTTCGTTCGTTTTTCAAAACAACTCTTCTACCACCTTAAGTATGACTTTAGATGTGCACTGAGGGGTTGAAGCCATCTTATTTTATCCCTCTCTTAAACATCACAGGAAATGAAGGGGGATTATTTATTATCAGAGTGTCAGATTTTTCACAATTTCTTTAAATTATAGAGCAAAATATGCACCATGGGTGTTTGAAAAAGACAAATCCGAAGTCAGGAATACTGTACAATTGTTTACTTTTATGCAGAGTGGGCAGTCGTCAGGTCTTTCATAATGAGTCTTTTGTTCTTATTTAGACAGCAAGAAAACATAAATGTAAATGAGGTTGGTGAGACAGGGAAGAAAGTAACAAATCTACATGCTGCAAATGTATATATCATGCATAAAATTCTATTTTCAGTTTTTATTCTTGTTATGAGAATACAATCAGTTCAGCTTGGTGAGCACACAAAGGCAATCTAAAATTCAAATGCATGACGACTCAGCCTTAATCAAAGTGAATAATTATTTAGCCTGTCAAGTTTCATTGATCTGATTTCAGCATGGCTATGCCCACATTTTTTAGCTAAAAAGTTATGCATGCTAGATATAACCTATGTTTTATTTTACACATACAAACTGTACACTGAAATGCTATATCATCATTTAACTCAAAAAATCAAGGGGGCTTTCTCACTTTCTCTATATAGCATTACTGCTAACAAAAACTGTGCACATTCAGGAAAAAAAAATAGCTACCGTACATTACATTTGGAAATGCACTCTTTTGCTTGCTCTCTGGGGTGAAACTTACATGTGTGTGTCTGCCCTAACAGAAACATTCAATCTCTTTAACATGCCTTTCATGCCTGTCATCAAATTGGAGAATGTGTCACCATGGCAACGGTGTCTCAGGCACAGCCTCTGGTGACAGCCTCCAGCCAGTCCTTGCACACGTGCACACAGATTAACATGCGCACGTGTGCACACGCGCGTGGAGAGCTGGAGCTATGAGCAGGTGAAATATCTGCACATCAAAGAGCCACACTGACCTGCCCACTGCTGTTTTAAAGCACCAATAAATTTCCCAGTGATCTTTGTCTGTGGGTGGGGGAGAAAGGAGGGACTTCAAATGCTCTCTCAAAGCAACAAAAGGTGAAAACAGCTGAGGTCTACAATATTGCCATTCTCTGGCAACAGCAACACACAATGAATAATTATAATGTCATTCCTGAAAAGTGCCATCATATGTCATCTAAAGGTGGCAGCATCCTAGGATGACTCGCTTGGCATTTTGGCCACATAGCTATGCTTTACATTAAAAGGTCCAAAATAATTCAGGTCTTTTCCACTTACCTCAAGCCATGTCCTCCTTTTTCTTCTTTCATTATTATCTCTACAAAAGGCAACCCTGTCTCCTGAAATCATAGATATATACCACTAATCCTCAGAAAATAGGAAATGTGATGTTGCCTGTTAAAAAAAACTCTTATGTTGAACGGCTCATAACTTATCCACCATTTTGAATTTGTCATTTTGTCCAACACTCTTAGAGCTAACTGTATCCAGTTTCACTGAATTTGGTAGATACAAATTTGAATGAGACAAAAGATTTTAAGAAGATTTGAGTGCCACACCATTACCTATAAAACTGACGCGCAGTTCCCAGTGACATAGCTCAAAAATGCAACTAAATTTAGATTAGGGGTGCTGACAACTACTGTCCAACTAGGTTGCGATTCATGCATTTAACTCTGCTATTCCTCATGACTCTCTTGAAATCTTGGACCTTTATACAAAGCTGTTCCCAGGACAGAAATTAGAGTGATTTTCTGTTGCTTAGCATATTTGATGAAGATTCTGATTCCTACATAAAATGCAGATTTCAAAACTTTTAAACATTTTCTATTACTAAAATAAATTCAGGAGGACTATGCAGCTTTGCTGGAGCTGTGGGCTCTCTGAGTGCTTTCTAGGTTCTTCATCTTTTTAAATTTCACACTTGACTGTAAGGCACTCTGGTTTCTAGACTTTGCTTTGCTTTTGAAGACTGCAAATTGGCAACTTGCAACAAATAGAGAGGTCAACAGAGGGAATACCAGCAAAATTTCACCATCAATAGACTTCAAACGGTTTCTGTTTTAATTTCCTAACAGCATAATATGTTCATTTTTACTAACAAAAGACATTTTTCCTATTGTGCATGCTGTGTTGCATAGCCTATCAGGCAGTTACAATGAAGTCTTTAGTTGTTGGCCATTTAATCTTTTTTCCATTTATATGCTAAGCCTGCCACAAAAAGGTTTTGTGCCAACATCATCTTCAGTGATCTTAATCTTACTCACACAAAATGGAAATGCAGCGTGCGTGACCCTGAACTGCCTACTGCGCTACTCAGATCTTAGCCACAGCATGTAGGCGAGGGGTCAAGACCTGTCAGTGTGGCACCAGGCCCCTTTCTCATGTGACTGCTGGAGAAAGTGTAGAAACTCTGTGGCAGGACTGCAGAGTGGAGCTTGAAAGAGGATTGTTTCTGACAAGGACCACAAGGCCCTGAATATTATTGCAGTCCTGAGGGTTGCAGAGAAAAAAAGAGCAGAAGGACAAATGAGAATGTTCAAACTCACAACCAAGAGCCCCAGGACATAGTCATCCAAGACAAGACCAAGTGTCTGAGGACAAACTATGGTCCGAACACTTTTTGTAGAAAAAAGGCCCAAGGCTGGGAAACTTGACAGATGGTAGCTGTTATGTGTAGATTCTTCCTCTTTATTTCTTTTGTTTGTAACTTCAACCTTGTTCTGGTACTGAGAAAACACTCAACCCCAAAATGAACAAATTGTATGACCGATATTCTTGTACAGTTCAGAATTTTAAGGGTTTCTGCAGATGACATTTACACAGAAACAGTCTTTAATTATCTGCCTTTTTCTCTACCTATCTATATCCATCTGTCCAGCTGTCTATTGTCAGGAATTTGTAAGGCTGCAAGCTTTTTTAGTGATGGTGTCATCAGTTTATAATCAGTCTAGTGTTTCAGAGTAAATGCTGATACAAGTTTTCATGTATTTTTCAAACATGCAAGTGCTCCTCTAATAATGTACCAACATCCAAACATCTTTTTCACACGTATTGCATTCATTAGCAAAAGATGGTGGGCCCGACCCACTAATCTCTCCAGTGCTGTAGCTTATTGGGCTGTAATGTTGCTCCTTTATTTTTCCCTGGATTCCCAAAGAAACTGAAGTGAAGTATTTTTGGGGGATGGAAGAGACTTGGGCTTGGCTCATCATTAGCTGCTGCATGCTAACATAGGAACCCTTAATGAAATATTCAGCATTGTGCTGGAATGTCTTAAGTGTTTGCCTGCTTCAACAAGATTACTTTAATTTATTAAGACACAACAATGGGCTAGGCAGAGGAAGTAGCCCGTACAAGCTCCGTGGGTATTTATGAGGACTCTATCAAAGTGGACATTTTTTTAAAGACAAAACACATGTAGATGTGTCCTTTCTTTATTCATATTTCATATGCTGCACTTGTGCACTAGCTTTACAAGCTGTATATTCAGCCCACTGAACTTCTTGTTCCATGTGGTGAAGATGGTTTTCATTATGCACCGATGAACATCACTAAAAGGAAAGTTTTCAGTTCATTTGGAACAAGAAAAGCAGGGTTGTGCAGTATTTCCCTCAAGCATACTCGGTCTCTTTCATGATAGAATGACTACACCATTTCTTAATAATTCATTCAATATTCTTTTTGTAAGCTGAGGGTCCTTGCATTCAATGAAAACAGGCAAGAACACTCACACTTCACTGCCTAGATTGGTTGTTGATTGAGCATCTTGTCATGTAGCGATGACGTATGTCTGTTGACCTCATAACTCTGTTGGCACACCATTAATATACACTTTGCTGCTTTTCATCCTGCTAATAAAAACATTTGTTTGCTTTTGTATGAAGGTACATTTATGGCGTAAGAGGATCATGTGCCTGATTTCTTCTCATTCTGTTTTCAGAAACACATTACATCTGTGAGAAACACTGTTGGCAAGCAGAGTGTTAATAATACCAGAGTACCAGTGCTAATATAAGATATTGTAGATAGTGTAAGGC
>JAPMOB010229315.1:0-10027 GCA_029875015.1 Lepomis gibbosus | reverse complement strand
CTTTGTCACTTAGCCTTGGCAGTCTTGGTCGTTGTACTAGGGGGTCCAGCTTGGCTATGATCTTCAATCGTAGGTCAGCCACCCTTATGTTGAGTGGTTCTGTGCCTTGTTAACCCGGGCGACGCCCGAGCTGGTATGGCTCTTGTATTTGCGGTTTCACTCATGCCACCTGGATACCCACGCCCTGACCGGGAATCGAACCGACAATCACCTGTACCGAAGTCATATATATATATTTTAAAAAAAACTAAAAATAAAATAAATAAAACTGTGTGTGTGTTTGTTTAAAAAGTATTAAAAATAAAACAAAATAAATAAAACTGTGTGTGTGTGTGCTAAAAGAAATAAAAATATACTAAAAATGAAATAAATAACCAGAACAGTAAGCGTGTGTTTGTTAAAAAACAAAACTAAAACTAAAAACATAAATAAATAAATACAAAAGTAAGTGTGTGTGTGTGTGTTAAAAAAAAGTATATATATTAAAAAGTTAAAACAAAATAAATAAATAAAACGGTAAGCGTGTGTGTGTGTGTTAAAAATAAAAATATCTAAAAAAGAATTAAAATAAAATAAATAAATGAAACAGTAGAATGTGTGTGTGTGTATATATAACATATATAGTTATATTAATAGACAAAAGAAAAAAATCAAGTATAAAATGTAAAACAAAACAATTACTAAAATATCAAACGATCAAAATAATAATAATTATTTATTAGTTTGTCCTCACTGGACATTCTCCGTTATACTTTCTTTGCGTCTCTTCATTTCTTCCTGTGTACTTTTTAAACACTCTTTATAGTGACACAAGGGAAGCACACATATTCCCACACACTTTTCTTTACATACCCCCCTCTCTACCCCTACAATACCTAAACAAGAAGTAGCTACGTGTTTCAGCGGATACCATAGTGACTGTCTGAAAAGTTCCACAGTGGTTGGCACTATAGCACAAACACTGTGAGATACAAGTGCCAGCTCTCTCTCCCTTTCTCTTTATTCCTCTTTCTCCCTGCCCTTTGTCTCCTTCACCCTTCCCAGACATCTTTAACTGAGTGAAAAAGGCCTTTATTTCCCTAAACAACTCATTCTGTACTTCTTGAAGGAGACGGATTGGAGATACAATCGTCTGAGGGTCTAAGTATAGAGCAAGAAGAGCCATAATTCTATCAGAGAGACAGAGAGAGCTGGGTCCAGCCTGTCTGCTGGAGTTATTTGTATTGCTGGCTTTGGCTCTATGAATCACATAAACACTGACAGCCAGGACAGTATTCATCTCTTAACTTGAACAGTTGAAAGTAAATAAATAGTAAAACTCCTGCTTAAATCTTGTGTTGTTTAGGACACTTTTATGTTTTGACAAATTCCACTGCCATCTTACAGTGTCACTGCTATTTTATTTCTCTTTATATCCCTCTGAGACATAAACAGCTTTCAGTAATCAAACTAAGGGCAGCCAGAAGCATGAGACCGTTGGATTATGGATGTGTCTCCAACTAACATGCCACCCAAAATCAAAACTCAAACTTTTGACTTCGACCAAATAAAACATTTCATGAAAGCATAATACTCATCCTTTTTAAATATAACTGAAATGTATCATAATGTACTTTGGTGCTTTTTGTGGTGCACTTCTTTCTACCTATCTTATGGATTCAGTAAAGCAGGAAATAAAGTTCAGAGGGTGCTAGCCCAGCTGGAAAGCACATCCTGATTAACCTGGACCAACATTTTATTTAGGTTCACTCTTACCGCTCTCATAGGATCATTTTCAGCTGCAGCGGGCAGCCATTTTCAGTGAAAAAGCTTCAAAACCTCATTGTACATAACCTGCTCAACACCAAATGCCACTAGCTGGTGAACATATTGGGGCCTTCAGCAGCTAAAGAGCCAGATACGTCCCCTTAGGAGTTGGTGGAGACCAAAAAACAGAGCTAAAAGAAAGTGAAGGTTGGACACATTTATGGGTGGCCAGAAGCACAACTTCAAATGATTGATAATGTGGCTCCGTAACACCATTTCAACTTAAACAGTGATGATATGTCAATGTTGTGTTCACAACTTGTGGCCAAAAAAACTATTTATTGCAGGCTTTTAACCATTACGAATTAGTACATAAAAACCTATCAGGTTTAATTGATTTCATTTCTACAGGATGGGTTTACACCAGTAAACCAGTAACGTTGTGCATAAGAAGTCCATAAAACCTGATTAAAAATGTGGTTTTCAAAGTCACAAACCACAATGTGAACAGTTCATAAAAAGAAGTACTCTGAGAACACCAAAACCATCCGCTCACACACACTAAGTTTACAGTAATCCACCCTTGTGTAAATGACAGGGATTGTGTAATTATAGTTGTGTTAATATGACATAATGTTTGGTCCATCTACAGATGTGCGGGGGTTTTCTACAGACCGCCCAGATGAAACCATGCAGCTACACTGTGTCCCTAGCAAAACATGAGCTCATCTCCATATTCAGAGTTATGACTCAAACTTGGAGCTTAAAAGCTGCTTTGTGTGCATTCTGGGGTGAAGATTTCATGTTCTTCTTCCAGTTCACCGCATTAAATTAAGATTTGCAGCTGGGAAACGCCATTAGCCTACTTGGAGTAAAGCGTAGGTCATGCTCACTGCACCATGAAGGCCCGGATTGTGTCACATAGGTTGTCAAACATGAAGAAGTGTAGCAGATTAACTTAAGTGCTCTCTCATCATCTTACAATCTAAAACAAATACAAAGACTGATTTGCAAATGGTTTTTCACCCATGTGTGCTACCTTTGGGTAAAGAGCCACAGTTTTTTGAGGGTAAAGCTCACCAATTGAGTCAATGGTCATTTGAGTTGCCATTGTGGGCCCTGCTCTGAGGAGCTGGCAGCCACCCAGCCAACATAATTCCATTTATATTGATTAGTTTGAGAGCAGAGGTTTTATGTTACCTCATGTAAATGTTATTTCAGAGGTCACCCCACCCTAGCACAGCACTTGAAATTTGATTTTAATGTTGTCTATTGCTTCTGTGGCGAAACTGCTCAAAGGTATGTGTGGGGTCAATGTTGAAATCTGGCTGAAAAGGAGATTCACACTGATGAGAATCGACTTCAAATGTCAAACTGTGGGTCTTGTGACAACTTAGGTAAAGGATCAGATAAAGAGCAGTATAACAGGTTAGGCCTCATGCAAGGACAGTGACTGTAATAGATGTTTATTGTTAAAAACAAAACATAATATAGATAAAAGTTTGTATGTAGTTTAACACAGTACGCACAACACTGTGGTGTAAACTTTCACTTTCAGACAGTTAGTCAGATTCTTGGCAATACATGTAAATGAATGGGAGCATGATCTGTAGTCCAGATGCACCGACTCACTGGGCTGCTGATTGATGCCCTGGAGAAGAAGAACAGAAAGTCTTACTGTGTACCTGTCTTTCTGCCTTAAGTCGTATTCACTTCAAAAGGTGATTTATCAGTTAAAAAAACCCCAAAACAGCTCTTTACAATACCAATAGCATATGCCTGGGAGCTATTCATTTATCAGTTGAATAAAGTAGTCTACTATCCATTAAAGAAATCAGATGAGAACAAATCTGAGAATTGAATGTGAATTCATAGCAAAACAGTAATATTATAGTTCAGCCCTCGCTCTCTCCATTGCCTAACACAAGCTGATTTAGTTACACACATGCAAATACTTCCAGTGCCACAGAAACTTTCCTTGCATTTTTACATGCATGGACATAAACTGATTTAAGATTGGCGTTGGGCCTCGGGTCACCTGCTGGTGCAGGTGTTCAACTCTCTCTCAGTGGAGCTAGCTCAGGTTTATAAATTCTGCTTTCTGTCAGCACACTTCTCTACCACAAAGACATGCTATCTCTTAACAATCTACATATTTCTCAGGACTGAACCATATGATGATGTGGCTGTGAACTATGTGTTCCTGAAAGTAGAACTGAACATTAATTTTTACAATAGTTTCCCTTTAAACACTGAAAAGAAGACCATGTTGCTTCTATAGTGGCTTTTATGAACAGAGAAACAACAAAACTTTTGATAATCTACATGGACATCTTCAGAGCAAATAAATTCCATTTAAAATGAATGGTATAGTTGAGATCCCAAATTCTGGAGAGGTAAAATATAGAAAGTAAAATATATTATGTAAAAGTGCAGAAAGTAAAAAGGTGTGAACTTTGATTGGTTGATTTCAAATCAAGCCGCTTAGAAGTTTCCATATGCAGCAGAGAGGGCATCAAATAGAGAGAAGCACTAAAAGTATGAAGTCAAGACCGTCTGAGAGATCATGCAATTTACTAAAAGCCACTGACATTGGTCCAATTACTGAAAATTAGAGTGCAATTGTTATACAATTGCATTTTTCATCCTCAATCATCAAGTCAAGCTGCCTCAGCTATGAGGAAATAAGTCAAACAGGAAGATAAAAATGGTCTTCTCTGCTGGTTTGGCTATTGAAAGGCAGAGCATTTTCCACAGCTAAAACCAAACAATCAGAACAACAACTTAAGGCCCATAATGGGGCAGAAAAATGCTTCAAATAGGCCAAAAATTGTTGCTACGATCGCTCGGCACAAGCCAAGTTTCTGGTGTGTGGTTTTATATAGTGTATGAGCATATTGTTAGTTAAAATTAGACAACACAACATGAAAATAGCTCTATTAAAACAAGTGGGTGTTGGAAGCAACAGAGTGGTGTGTGGAGCTGTGTGAGAGATCAAATTCTTCCAAAACAGAAATGTTGCTTTCCTCCGACACTAAGCCCAGCATTTCCATGTTTCATCAGGTCAAAAATATTATATTAAATGATATATATTTGATATATGTATTTATTGGCTGATTGTGACCAAAATACAAAACTGCTTACACTGCTCAGTTCAAATTAAAGTACACAACATTTGTATCAAATCCAAACGCATACTGTTGGCAGTTTAACTTGTGTGGCATTCACCTTCAAATAAATCTAGGGCAAATATATCCATGTCAATTACCTCACCACTTGCTGTTTTTCAGTGGTTGAGTCAGGCCTGTGTGCTGTCCCCTTGTAAGCCTGACGCAGCAGCTTGGTACAGTAGCTCACATAAACGGAAGCCAGCAAGCTGTCTGCCAAATGAGAACACTTGTTTGCTTGGTATTTCCATGGTTTCCATAGCCAGGGGTTTAAAAGAGGCGTGTGCATATGGTTGTGTGTGCGGGTGAGAGAGAGATTGCATAGAAGAGATCCGGCTTTTCTTCAAAACTCTGGGCATGGACATGTATCTATTTTTTGATCGTGTCATGCATATATTTGGGCATGTGCACATGTGTTTGTACCTTCTTTTGTACAGTCTATAGTTTGTACATGCTTGATTGTGTGTGCCATGAAATTTCAAATGCCAGTGGGCTTGTCTAAATGACTATCCCATTTGGCCTACTGAGCTGCATGATGTCTAATTCCTCTTGTGCCCCATGAGACCATTTGGGATGTGAATTCATTCACTGGCTCGTTACTCTGAAATCCCAATGACGCAATACTTTCCGGCAGGTTCAGTCTGTGCATGAAAGTGGTTCCCTTTCTGGACAGACACTACACTGGACCCATTGTGTTCTACACTGACATGAATGCTTACTTGACCGTTTTATTCATTTGTGATTCAGGCTGGGTAATGACCATGAACAGTTATAATGGGTGGCAAAGCTTTGAGGCTGGTTGTAGAAATATTTAAAAAGTAAATTAGATTCAAGAAAAGTGTTTTTGACATAATGAATTAATATTTTATTTCAGGATTAATTTCTAAATCAAAGGGCAGTGGTGACTGTTTTTAATCATTCATTTTTTATTAAATGTAAGTACCTTTTAAGTGCCTCTTAGCTGGGCGTGTCAAGGCGTTCACCTACTTCACTGACCAAGGAGCCTTTGTTGGAAGATAAGAGCCTTCATTGTCTGAGTGACCCTGAGAGTTTGACTTAGACCAAGCAAGCTACTGCTCTTTCCAAAAGTGAATTGATTACAACGTTCACAGACCTTGACCCTCCTTTATCTTATTTCTAGCTGAGAAGAAACTAACAGATACTGTGTTCCAAGTAGAGGGTTGGGAGAGGTTTGGCCTGTTTTGATTGGTGGAGACGTTTCCGATAAGGAAGATACATGGCATGAGGAAACTTTTTACCACAGCCTTTGCAAGTAGACATTGTTGGAGGAGAGGTGTGCAGAAAGACTCCAAAGGCAAATTCCTGCACCTTGACCTCTGATGTCATTAACAGGAAGGAATTGTTGAGAGGTTGCCATGAAGGCAAAACAACAAGGATGACCCGAAGTATCAACCATTTTGCTATCATAGCACTGAAGGAAGGTTAATGACTGCATCCCCTATTGTTCAGCAGCAGCCTGAAAATATGTTGTCGGTGTACATTTCTCCCTCTAGGCACTAGTATGAGTTCAGTTATAACAGATTTCTTTTTAGGATCATCATACTAGTAAATATTATCACGTCATGTCTGAACAAGTGACAGTATGTGAATTATTGTATAATCCAGTTCATCAGGTTTCAGTGCAGAACCAAAGCTCTGCAGCAGTTCACTTTGATCCTCTCTTCTTCAAATCTCTCCATCCACCATCTTATTCAGATTAAGTGTTTCTGACCTTTTTAAAGATTTTTGCCCCTTTATTTATTCTTAAGCTTAAGAGAGACAGGAAAAGCTAACTGCCACTCATCTAGTCCGGGTACCTCATCTAATAATGTTAAACCAGGTGTGCATATTGACCCAGAATGGTCTTTGAATGCTCAAGTGACTACGGTGATGCAGTTGTACTTCAAAACTGAGACATTTAACCAAGATTAAATTACTCCATTCATCTGTAGATCTAGAAAAGGTCATTTATCTTATCTAGACTGGACAATTGCACTGCAATTTATTCTGGTATCAGCAGGTAAAAAACTCAAAGACTAACACAAAACGCTGCTGTCCAGCTTTTAACCTAGCCCACACTAGGCTACTAAGAAAAGCAATATTACACCAATGGAATTGATTTTAAGATTTAATTCCTTGGTTTTTAAAGCCTTGAACGGCCAGGCTCCTTCCTTTTCGTGATCTGCTAACTCCCTATGAGCCTGACTGCTGCTTACTCTCTGGCAGGGCCTTGCTAAAAGCTCCAACATATTGAATTGTCACTAAAGGTGACCAGCCCTCTGCTTTCTGTCTCTCAAATAAGAAGTTTGGCTGTGGCGTGGTAACGTTACTGTATCTGGAGGTATAATAAGACCTAGCCTTTCTTCCAATCCTGCCCAGCGGCCACTTGTGGAAAAATTCCCCTGCTGCGGCCCAAATCGATGTTGTGATGTCAATGTCGGTCCTCTCACCTATCTCCAGGTAAGACATGTTTGAGAAAATGACCATTACAGGCATTAGTAATTGTAATGTGATTTCTGAATTTGATATTATAATGCTATAACGTTATACTTGTTGCTGCAAAAACGAATTATATGTTGCCAACCAAAGTAGCATGCAAACATTAGCTAGCTAACATTAGCTAGCTAGCTAGCTAGCTAACATTAGCTAGCTAATAGTAGTTGTGTGCAAAGTGCATTGTAGTTAATCCTAACCTAACGTTTGAGCGTGGTGTTAATGATAAAAAAAAAAAGACACAGCAGGGAAATCACAGGTTGGATTAATTAATTCCTCTTAGACAAGGTTGTTCTTACATTGCCCAAGGATTTAACTGTTATGCCCATTAAAATCCACCAGGGCATTTTGTGCTCCCATATAAACACACATAGTAGTAGACAATGTATACATACGCTGGCAGTGTGTTACCACACATCAGCACCATCTTTCCTGTCAGTAACGTTATATTGAAGTTATGGCACAACATTCCCAATGACAAAGTAAACACAATTTCAGTCTCCTTGTACTGTGTTTTAGTTAAATGACAAAAGATTTATCCTTGACGTAGCCTAAATTTTTAAACTGAGGAGTATCCTACTATAAGAAAGGGACCAAAGTATTTTCTTGTATTACCCACTGAATGTGGGTTAGTATATTAATGCTCGGATTGTGTTCCACTCCCTCATCTGGCTGGACTGCCAGACCTATACAGTAAAATCCTGAGCCTGAATAGAGGATATAAGCTGCAGCTGTGGAAGCAGCAGGCAGTCAAACAAAAGTAAATAGAGTCATTCTCCAAATCAAGGCCAACTCATGCTGCAGTTGTAACCCAATTTTTCCCAGGCCACATGTTCTCAATGCAGGGTGTAACACAGAGGGGGAGAGAGGGAGGGTGGCAGGGAGAGAAAGTTGGAGAAGTGTTATTCCATATGACCTAAGTGTAAAGTCAGTTTTAAATGTTGTGACTGTGGGTGAGGGCTGGCATGTATTTTAGGATGGTTCTTATGGAAGATTTCAGTGTGCAGTGGGAACCCCCCTTTGGAACCATGCAGCACGAAACCACAGAGAGCAAACCTTTGAGAGATGGAGAGGAGGATGATGGTGTGTAAGGTAGTGAGAAAAATAATAGTCCAAGTTTATAGATTTGTGTTTTATTTTAGTATATTCTATTCCAACTAAGAATACTGTTACAAGAATGTCAAAACATTAGTTTTGAACACAATTTTCTTTAAAGGTACAAAAGGTACAATGTGTAGGAATTTGTACTACTCTTCACCTGTCAAAATCATACTCAAACCCAAAAAGTAGCAGGGCAGCATATCACGCATCAGGCCATAATTGCAGCTAACTAGCGTTAGCAGTTAATTTAATTTTACTCAGGCATACTTGGTGTAAAAAGATGTTATCATAATAGTTGTTTTAAATATTCTCCCTGACTTTTGTAAAGTGATCCACTGTTTGGTAAGTGTTCTCAGTTTATCTCGGTTTAAAGAGGTGGTATTATGCTTTTTTGCTTTTTTCCTCTCCTTTATTGAGTTATATATCTTTTTTGTGCATGTAACAGGTTAGCAAAGCGAAAAAGCCCAAATTCCTGCCCAAAGGGAGTTCCCATCTCCCACAAAAAGCACTGCTCTGACCTGCCTGAAAACACCTTGTTTGTAGTCCAGCCCTTCACTTCGTTTACTTGTGACATCACAATAAAAATGCGTCATAAAGCTTGCCAAGCGACTGGCAGGGTAAGGCATGCCCTCAAACCAAGCTAGTCTGAGCGGAGGCCCTTTGGCTCGACTCGCCTTTGTTTGGTTTTCCATTGTAGAAATGTTGGACCTGTACCTGCTTCCAGGTACTTTTTTTCATATCACCTCACCTCCATCAAGGTTCCAAGCGAGCTGAGGGATACTAAAATGTAACATGAAAAAACAAGACTGCTGATGATTCAGAGAATATTCACTATTCACTGCTTCATCATTGCACCAGACAGAAAGTTTTATATTTTACAGTCTTCCTATGGAATTTCATCACTAAATCCACTTCTCAGAAGTTTTGAGGTGAGCTGTGTAGATTTTGAATATTAACAGTTTTACGAGAAGTGATGGCGGGACAAAAATGGAGCGGGTGGAGGCTGGCCAGCCGCCCGCTCACAGAGCCCTCTGCTCCTGCCGTCACACAGACCGCTGCAGCAACAACAACAGCAGCTGGAAGGTTTTCATACTGCTTATTTTACATTCGGAGGGATGTTGAAACTTTTTAACTTAAGAAGAGAAAGCTGTGTGGATCGCTGGTGTGTGTATCGCATTGAACATTACGTCACTGCAGTTGTGTGTGGCGTCGCTATCTCTGGGTACTATCTGCAATGGAAAACGAAGCAGGGCCGAGTAGAGTCAAGTCTCTCGATTTGCTGGTGGCATTTCTTTCACCTAGGATCAAAAATCAGACTCTAAACTTGAAAGAAATAATGATTTGTGTTGGTTCCCATTCCCATTCACTGTGATCAGATGATCACTTGCTGCTCTTTGTTCCATTTGCCCATACAGAACTGGGAAAAAGGGCTTTTGTCTTCTCCGCTCCTTCTGCATGGAACTCTTTGCAAAAAGACTTGAAATTATCTGAACTTATTTCCTTAAATGCTTTTAAGTCCA
>JAPMOB010229314.1:0-15170 GCA_029875015.1 Lepomis gibbosus | reverse complement strand
TGCCTTCGGCAGAATTCAAATGAGCCATTTTAATCTAGATTAATTTCAAAATGAATCTAGATTAATCTAGATTAAAAAAATTAATCTATGCCCACCCCTAATTTAAAGACATCCTTGTCTTAACTATCAACACAATTAATAGATTTCTTATCACTCTGGTGGTGTGTTGTTTCCATTTGACCACAAAGCGGAACCCGAGGTCCTTACATGTAACCACATAGAAATCACATCCAAGTAAAAGTACAGCACATTTTTGAGGCACTTTACTTGCTTTTTGTGTCATTGTGAATTTTAACCTGTTCCAGCTGTAATTTTTGGTTTTCATTGCCTTCTTCATTCTTCAATTCTTCATTTCACCAAAATGAAAGGCACAGTAAAATAATGGTATCTGTCCTACAAGCTACAGTAGAATGACTAAAGCAGCGCTTTGCTTTGCTAATACTAGTAGTAATATTATACTAAACACAAACTATCACAGATATTTACAACATTATTACAACTTCTTGAGTTACCATTACTGCAGATGACAAATACTATATAAATACAAGCACCATCAAAACTACTATGTCTAAATATACACACACTACTCTATATAATAATAAATCACTTTTCCATTCACATTCCCAATGAGACAAACAGTATTAACATGCATAATCAGTTACTTGCCTCTTTTTTTACTTACTATTTTGAAGCTATATGTTGAATATAAAACCCGGTCCCCTGTCTCCATAATTATGTCACCCTTACCTTAACCCAGTGATCGGGCTAGTGGTGGGGATAATGTGTTATTCCACAGCACCTTCATCTCTACCTATGGTATGTTTGCAGCGGCCTTTGCTAGAGCTACTGTCCGCTCTACTGTTTTGTTTAAAGTTCAAGGTTGAGGCAAACATTAAATTTTTAAGCTAGAATAAATGCAATTTTACAACATTTACACTGCAAAGTCAGACAAAAGTTAAACATTTGACCCCTATATGTAATGTGTAACCTTTTTCTAATTATCAGGTAGTAATACAATGTATTATGATATAATAACACTATGTATCTGGATTAAGTAGTAGTGGAGTAAGAATTTATTTAAACTCACCACCATACAGAGCTGGATTTATATGCATTTTTTTGGGTCTCTGTCCATGGTGCTGATTAAGTCAACTCTCTATCACATGTAGTTGTCACTACTGCTGCTGCTGGTTTTAACATTATTAGTATCTTTTTGACAAACTATGTGTTCAGACAGAACATAAAGTGCATTATAAGCATGATGGCCCACTAGCATACAAAGTTAATGGAAATGTGTATGACAATTGACAAAGAAACAAAGTCAGATCCTTCACTCATGTCATGGGTGTTGCATAGTTTGCCCACCAGAGGGCGACCAGCTGCAGCTCCCCTGTTAAAAACACTGCCTCACCACAAAAACCACAGAAGAAAAAATTCAGCTGACCGGAGTTTACAGGAGCTTACTGCAGCATGTAGAAACCAAACGCGTGCTGAGTCGGCCTTTTGTCACGTTAATTTAGGGCTGGACGATATGGCCAAAAATGTTATCACGATAAAAAGTTTCATTTCTTTCGATGTCGATAATTATCACGATAAGTATAAAATATTTATTTTTTACAAGTTAAAAGGCTGATTTATGCTCCTGAGTGAAAGCTGAACAAACCTGATGATTAATTGTGGGTCACACTCTTCTTTATGGTCAGAACACCTGAGGTCAAACAGTGGATGACTTCACAAATCTGAGGTAGAACATTCAAAACAGTCATGATAAAATATTTGTCAACAAATATGCATGAGTAAAACTAAGTACAAGCTTTTTTCAGTCCTTTTTCCTCAGCAAAATAAATGATTCAAGTGAATGAAAATCAAACATTTATTGATGTATTAATATTCATTGAACATATTGAAAAAAATTATATTGCAAAAATTATTGTTATTATTTTATCGTACCGCCCAATGTTCTCTTTAGAACGCACATGAATGAAGGTGTGAAAATAAGACTTTTTCACTTTTTAAATATATTAAAAAGTGAAAAAGTATTATTTGAGTTTATACTATCCATTAATACTAGGGCTGGCCCGAATGTCATTTTTTGAGCTTTGACGCTTCGATAGTAATTAAGAGCGAATAATCGAAGCTTCGCCGCAGTACAGCAGAATGAGGATAAATGCCCACTAAGTTCTGCTGAGTGAGGGAGGATCAGATGGGGGAGAGATAGCAGCGGCATGGGTTTGCGAGTCTGTGTGTGTGTGCGTATGTGAAAGAGAAAGAAAAAAAGAGAGAGTGCTCCATTTATTTATTCTCATAGCAAGGCTAACTGAGTGATTATTACCAAATCTTTGTTTTTAACGTTATTATGGAAGCTAGAAGACTCAAGAGCAGGTTAAAGAACGGGAGAAATATTTATTGCAGGGTTAAAAGGATCATAGGCCTATATTGAGCAGGTGAAGAGCAGGCAGAGTAAAAAAATTTTTTTAAAAATCGATGCGTGCTGAACCAGGTTGGTGTCTGCTGTACAGAGCAGGGGGAACCGTAGCCTAGAGTCTGATCCGAGCAGGTCTAGAGCAGAATCTGGGAATAGTTTAATTGGGCGGGGGTCCAGATGGAGAGCGCACTGGATGAGCGGTGTTTCCGGTAGCGGAACTAAATCTAACACATTATTATGCAAAATTCTCTTTTAATTTTAATTATAGCGACAAAATGCTCTTCTTCTACAATCGGCCTAACATAATTAATTTAAATGCGTTCATTCTGTTGTTGTTTGTTTCAGGCTTACAGTTTGATAGCCTAGGAAATTTTTGATCTGTAATGAAATTAAGCAATTGTTAAATTAATAAACACCATAACTTCCACACTACTGCTGTCATCACTCAGTTTGTAGTGCTCTCACACAGATGAGGGCTTCATTCGTTTTCCCTTTGATGTGCACTGGAGCGTTACGTTCACTGCTGTCAGCAGAGGTCAGGCGCACGAAAAAAAAACCCCAATAATCGAATCTCATAATTGAAAATCGATTGTGTACCCAACAGTCGAATATTCGAGTCCAGCCTTAATTAACACATTTTAAAACTTGCTTTTTGAGATAACATTTTATATGTATCCCCTGATGATGTCTGATTGAATTGTTTTGATCAGCAAAGAAGGCACTATTTGCTAATGTGCTAATGTTTGTCAAAGACAAGCATCCATTTTGTTACTATAGAAGCAGGGGAGGCCTTTCTCTCCTTTGAAGTCAGAAAGAGATGAGGAGAACAGAATGAGTGTTGAAATGAATTGATTTAATGTTTCTGCATTTGGAGTGATGTATTTACAACTGATTGGTTTATTTGTGCATGCATTTAAGATTATGTGAAAGAAGGGATGTTCATTTATTTTGTTTGAGAAGTGTGGCCTACTATATTGCTTTATGCGTTCAACATTTACAGGTTTATACTAACATGAGTTATAGATACCGGAATTATATGTTTTATAACCTTATTTGGAGAATTGTTTGTGAGCTGAGGCAAAGCGGTGTTGCAACTACTGGACAGAAGGACCAAGTCATGTCAAAACGAATCAATGTAATGATCAAGTTCTGATAGCCAATGATTGTTTGAGAAAAAAGGTGAAGTCCTCCCTATCTATATTTTTATTTAAGTTGCTGACCCACGAGCTCTGAGCAAACATTTTGGGGCTTGTTGAAAATAAATAGGTTTCTCTTTGGGTGGGGGCCTTAAGAAAACTAGAAAGAGTTTTTCATCCCATTTTTTGTCTTCGTTTTCTTCCCCCTCTTCTGGACTGGTAAGTTAGTATTTACTTACTTTAAACGTATACCACATCCACCTACCTCAAGTATATAACACCTGCACATAATACTCATTTATTCCAGCATCCTTTGCTTTGTGTATGCGTTTGTGTACCTATATATCACATCCACCTCCGACATGTACACAATAATTAATTTTAAGATAAGATAATTTTGCTCCTGCATCCTTTGCACTCTGCTCATATCAGCTGCTCCTCTGAGGGAGATGGAGTAGAATTAATTTTGACTTTTGACTCTTTCTGATACAAACCAGAGGCCTCAGCCAGTCCCCAAGCAGCTGGACAGCAAACATGCAGTCAGTGGCTGTGAATAAAACTGAACAAGACAAACCCAGTGTTACAAATGTTGCCATCAGCTTCCACGGTCAGCTGACAGGGAACTTGTTGCGCAATGTTTGGAACGATGTCAGTTATTCAACTACAAAGCCGCAAAAGGTACTGAGTTCAAACTTTGCTTGCTTTCTTTTCTACATGCAACAAAAATATAAACACAACACTAGTGAATGACGTAAGGTGTGAATTACGTTATATGCCGACATCAGGTTGGCAGAAGGCGGAATGTAAACAGCTACAACAATAGCATGTGAAATTTCCCGTTGCAGACAGTATGGTCAGTAGTGATGTGCGGTACCACTTAATTCCTAGACGATCCAATCTGGTATTGCCGATACCGATACAAACATATTTTATTTCTAGTTTAATGTGACCTCCCTCCTCCCGTTTCTGTATTTATTAGAAGAAAGGAGTAGGCTGTGGCCTTACCAATTCAAAATAATAGCTGAATAATGACAAGACATCAAACTACTGTCATATTCTGCAATTACAATAAAAATATCCTGCTCAGAACTGCCGCTTCATAACACTATCCTATTATTTTGACTGAATCTCAGTTTAGTGAAGATTGCAGTGTTGCAAAAGTATTTCACTGTCAAGTCACATGATTGACATGTCACATTATTACCTTGACAGCTAAAATACAGTCAGACATAGTCAGTATTCATTCGCGGGAAATGTGAAGGGCTGCAGCGGCTCACTTCAAAGAAACTCCGTCACAAAGCTGTAGCACAAGCATGACTTTGCCAGGCGGAAGGAAAAGTAGTTCCTATCAACCGAGTAGCTTATAATTAGATTATCCTGGTGACAGTAAGATACTTATGATAAAACACACACTAACTCCAAATTACTGAGTTTAGATATCGATCCTTTTATATGAGTATCGATCCTAGAGCAGGAAACATTGGTATCAAAAATATCGATACTTTAAGATCGATCTACACATCACTAATAGTCAGAGTCCCACAGCAAGCAGTTCAATGTCTGAGGCTACAGATAAGCACTTGACGATCTTGGTGCAATCCCTGTCAGACTGAACAGTCGGCAAAGCCATCGACGGAAACGTTGTGGTTAGGTATATCCTGGTGTAGCCATGTCTCTGTGAAGCACATTAAACTACCCTCCTGAACTCCCTCTGAATCAAGGCTAACACCGTTAGCATCTTATTAGCCAGTGATCTCACATTGCACATGAGAGGGCCGATGTAGCTTAAATCTCATTACATTACATTTAGCTGATGTTTTTATCCAAAGTGACTTACAATTGCTATATATGTCAGAGGTTGCACACCTCTGGAGCAACTAGGGGTTAATTGTCTTGCTCAGCGACACATTGGTGGATGTGTCACAACGGGATTTTAACCCGGGTCTCTCAAACCAACAGAGACTTAAGGAAATCTTCTTTCCTTAAGTCTCTATTGCCTGGACTCTTCTCTCTTCCATAATCATATCAGTCTACAAAACACCACTCCTTGTAGAGTCCAGTCCAATTATTAGGCCATGTTGACACTGCTTGAAAATATACATCCCCTCCATTAATTTCAATATAACCATTGCTTTGCAGCACCACGGTGCCAAGTCTCAGTCAAAAGAACATGAGGTTGTGCTGCAAAAGACTGGACCTGGCTAAACCTTTGTTGGAGTGCAACACATCTGGAAATACAAATGCTACACAGCTAAAACTAATTTGAACAATTGCACATTGTATACATACACACACGTATTGGTGTGATGAACCTTTACCTTCAATGTACAAAGCAAACTAAATACCCGGGGATAGAAATTTGTCTTTTATGTTAACACCAGAGGCAAGGTGAGTCTCTCTCACTCTATGATCTTTTAGGTTTTTTTGTACTTAAACATATGGTCACACACACTGGTCTGTCATTGTGGCTGAAGCATCTTTTTCCTTCCTCATTGTGTCAACAACATTAGACATGAGTTTACTTTAAGTTTCCTCTAACAAACTTTGGTGAAACAAACTGTGGTGAATAATGTATACATGGTTTGGAAATAAATACCACATGATTACATGCTGAGAGGCAGGAAATGCTTATTTGTAGTACACTTTGCAGAAATACAAAGTTTTTTCATCCTGACACAGAGATCTGATTAAAATACAGAGAGAGAGATACCCATCCTCTATTTCAGTTGCTACACCCATGTCTTACTT
This sequence comes from Lepomis gibbosus, assembly GCA_029875015.1. Lineage (NCBI taxonomy): Eukaryota > Metazoa > Chordata > Actinopteri > Centrarchiformes > Centrarchidae > Lepomis > Lepomis gibbosus. The sequence goes on along the minus strand of JAPMOB010229314.1, from coordinate 8,861 downwards.
TCAATTTAAATGTTGTCATAACATTGCAAGTAGGATGATAAATAGTACAATCTCACTCACTCTTTCTCTCTCTCTCTGATCTTTTAGTCTTTTTTTGCAATTAAAATATATAAACACTTTTCTGCCACTGTAGCTGAAGCAGAAGCTGAGAACAGAAAAGGTTGTGGTGGACACATCCTTTTCCGTTCTTGTTGTGTTGACAACCTTAGACACAAGTTTATCATGCCTAGGTGTTACTTTTAGTTTCCTCTAACAAACTTTGACATTGCAAACTATTGTACACATGGTTTATAAATAATTACCATGTGGTCAAATGTTCAGAGGCAGGAAGTGCTTATTTCTTTGTAGTATAATTTGCAAAAATGCGTGAATAATAAAAACATAAACAGGTTTATATACTTGGGTGTAGGAACCATTCAGATGATTACAAAAAGGGTAAATGCTTGCCTCAACAACTCAGTCAGTTTGGAAACGAAAATGTTACACCAAGTGTTTTAATTCCTTTACAAGTGTTTTATATCTGACTAAGTTTTATTATGATTCTCACAAAATCTTTTAAAGATTCATGAAGTGAATCACCACCACACCTACATGAAGCACTAGAGTTTTATTAGAACAGATGTGCACATATGTAAAATGGGCATAATCCAGTTGTCCGAGGTAAATCACAGAGAAAAAACTACCAACTCTTCTGTAATATTAAATACTTGAATTTACATGCAAGTTTCCCTGATCTGCAATCAATGATAACTTATAAAATGTAGAAGTTACAACACAGATTCACTTTAAACTCTGTCCCAAATTACAAACTTATTTACACTAATGTACCCACCATCTCCATATATTCTGCTCCCTTATTCCAACACTACAACTAATAAGACAACTTTTTTTAAAAACTGTCTTCAACTGTATGTTTCTTGTCTATTGTATGGTATCTTTTCTGACATGCAGTCTATGTGATGTGTCTTCACTAACAGACTTCATCTATCCCAGACATATTAGTACATCCTGGTAACTAAAACAAAATCGAGACCCCGTGGATATAAAGCATCTCTCTCTCTCCACTACGAATATAATATATAATAATAATATTTTCAATATCATCAATTAAGATCATCTTCTGTGCCATAAGTTGTAGCTGCAGAAATTCAATGAGGTAGTTTCAGTGCCATATACATAACAGCTCAGAAAATGCATCATAATAAATGAAATGAAATAGTGGAGAATACCCACTTCCTGCACCAAATAGTGCCATTGTTAAATGGTTTAGGTTTGAGAATTTTTAGTTTTTGTCAGCAGTTGTTTTCTGTATACTACATATAAATACATCACTAAATTTGTATTTAAATTGAGTACATGTAAATACAAAAATGATAAGCAGCTATATGTCAGTAGTACTTTGCTGAATGCAGATAACCTCTTCCTCAATTCTCCCCACAGAACAAAGACCAGAAAAAAACAACAACCTGTCAGTGCGAAATTTACAGTCCAGTCAATAGGCCACAGAGAAGACTTGTAAAAGCGGTGAGTGCAATTTGTTTAAATTTAAGCCAGATGAGTGTGCTGAATGTGTAATAATCCATCACTCATTGATTAATCAGCAAATGGCTTTTATAATTTCTAAAAAAACGGGATGGGTGAATTCTTATAACTGAATTAAACTGTCTTCTAATTATGCAGATAATCCACGCATGGAATCAATTTTGTCCAAACATGTTTATTAAAGTGAATTTTACAATTTAAACTAAGAACCGTACATATAATTGAATTAACATGCTTAAAAAGGTCATTTGATTGTGTTACAACAGAAAAATGATTTCCATCTACATGATCATCACGGCTTTGGTGCAAATGGCTCTGGCAAAAGGTACACTTCAGGGTAACTGTAATAATAGTATTGGTGTGTTGAAAAACATAACTACAGATTTACTCATGCAATATTTTAGTTTTTTTTTTTAGGTATTTTAGGGTCTACAGTATATATACAAAGATATTTTAGTTACAATAGTCAAATATGCTTTAATTTTACCTACTGAAATGAAATGCTGATTGGTACGTAGCATTTTTAAAAGAATGTATTTAAAGTTTTTTGTTGTTCTTGCTCCTATTAGGATCTATGGAATGCAATTTAACTGAACCTACAGGAACTCAAAAGTGTTTTGGAGCACTGGGGGAGTCACTATTTTTTCACCTACCTACAAATCTAAAAAAAATAATATTGAGAAAGAATGGGACATATAACATGTTAAATATAGCCAATGTGTCAGTTATTGCTGATGAATACACCAGCCGCTCTACGTACTTCCACAATGGAACGTTTAAGCTGGATAATGCACGAAAGACAGACTCCGGAGATTACCAGCTGGAACGATTTGGCTCTGATGGTGGATTGTTGAATAAAACCAACATGCATCTAGACATACAAGGTAGGATTTGCAAAAACGTTAAAAATGTAATAATGCTTCTCTGAAATACCAAATTATATAGATATTATAGAATAGACCCCAAAAAAGTTTTTAAAACGCTAACAGAGATTTAAAAAATACAAAATGTAAAAGGGTCAATGATGTATAATGAGATTTCAAAAAGCCAATTTTAAAAGACAAAAAATAACATCTATTGCAGTTGTTAGAATTTTAGGAATGTTGTACACATACATAAAATTAATTTATTTCTTACACATGCTTAACAGTTTTCTCACAAGTTCTCACAAATATAATGTGTTTAGAAACAAAGTATTTGTGTTTTCTGAGTTATTATAAATAGTGATCTCCTTTTCTGCATAATGTCAGTTAACAGACATATTTTTTCAGTAAATGGCATAAAACTGATTTTGTTTCAAAATACTATTCACCTCAGCATACTGTCTATATCTACTAGACTATCACTGATTAACATTTCAGCCACAGAAAACAGATATATTTTTATCTTTATACAGTTAATTATTAAGTGGTTTCTCCAAATGAGCAGCATACATTTACACACACGATAACACCAGTTTGCAGAGTTTGCTGTTATGTTGCATTTTGTACTGCATGTATGTGACTATTTTATTGTTTTCCAGCTCCAGTGTCAAAGCCAGCTGTGTTTCAGATGTGTTTGACACCAGTACAGATGAACATCAGCTGCTCCTCTGAGGGAGATGGAGTAAAGTTCATTTTGAGTTTGGACGGTCTCTTACTGATGCAGACTGGAGGACACAGCCAGTACCTGAGCAGCTCTACAGTGGACACACTGTCACTGGCTGGGAGTACAGCTAAACAACAACAAAAACCCATATTTTCAAATGTTGCTATCAGCTTACACGGCCAACTGACAGGAAACTTGATGTGTAAAGTTCAAAACAATGTCAGCACAGAAGAAACAGTTATCCGCCTTACAAGCTGTGAAGGTAGTGTATTTCTTTAATTTTCTTATTATTTAATTTCTATACTATTACAATAACTAATGTATGATTCCTTTTGTATTTAATGCCCTTACTGTCGGTTCACATTTTATTAAATAAGAAAAAAAAAAACACACTTTCCAGCTTTATGTGACGTGTTGGCTTATAGATACTATATGTACAACATGATGCATATATACAGTCGCCCTACAGTAGCCCACAGAATGATATCTACGACATAATCTACATCATCTCAATATCTAATTTGAGTTGATGTTTGTATTTTTAGGTTCCATTTCTCTCTTCTCTAATGTGACTGTGGCTGTGATAGCAAGTGGCACCACTCTACTTCTACTTTTGGCTCTGTTTCTTGGTATCAAACACTTCAACAAGAAAACAAGACCCATAACTGTTTGTGAAGGTAAGAATATTCTCTCTCTTACTGAGGACCATACTGATATCTATGCAGAATTAGTATAGTATGTACAATAGTACTTGACATCCTGAAAATAATTTTACAAAGATAGGCTACTGTAGTTTTATTGATATTTGTAAGTAACTTTCTGCATTTGATGTACCTACATTGAATTTAGTGCACCATGAAAATCAATATGGAAAGACCTAAATTGCTTGTATCCATCAAAATGAAAAATGTGTCTATTTTGATTATCTAAGTTGTGTTCCCATTCTGTGACAGTTAAAAATGTGGACTAATCTGACAAGTCTCAAAAGCTTTACCACACAATATTAACTTTATTTCTTACTTCTTTCAGATAACGCTGAAGATGAAATTGTCTACTCAGATGTTACAGTGATGAAGCGTACAATCACACCGGACTCACATCAAAACACAACTTAGTTTTTCCTAAAACATTTATGATCTAGCCATAGCCCTACTCACAACATTAAAAGTTTGCAGAATTAGTTATTAGCAGTTCCTGTTCCCTCTTTACTAGGGCTGGGCCCAAATGCAATCATCGGGTACACATTCGATTTTCAATTTTGAGATTCGATTATTGAGGGGTTTTTTTTCATGCGCCTGACCTCCGCTAACAGTAGTGAATGTAATGCTCCAGTTCACATCAAGGGGAAAACAAAAACAAGCCCTCAGCTGTGTGAGAGCACTTTAAACTGAGTGATGACAGCAGCAGTGGTGAAGTTATGGCGTTTATTAATTTTTCAATTGCTTAATTTCATTACAGATCAACAGTCAAATTTCCTACATTTTAAAATTAATAGGCTAAATAAACTGCAGGCTACAAACAAACAAAAAAAATCATAATGAACACATTTTAAATAATTATATTATTTATATGATTGTAGAAGACGAGCATTTAGTTGCAATATAAAAGTTAAAAGTGAATTTTGCGTAATAATGTCTTATTTAGTTCTGCTACCAGAAATATCGCTCATCCTGTCTGCTCTCCCTGGACCCCCACCCGGCTAAACTATTCCCAGATTCTGCTCTAAACCTGCTCGGATCAGAAGGCACGGTACAGTACGGGACGGACTGCATAGACTGGATGGCTGTAAGCATGTAGGCCTGGGGCTGACTGTGAAAGTATCAGGCATTTGTCTTACCATATGTAGCCTTACAATTTACCCATAAATATCAACAAGCTACTATCACTGGATTACTTTGATACTGAAGGAAAAATGTCTCACTGCTGCAACAACTGCTGACCGTCTTGATTAGGCAGGCCAAATGAGCAAGTCAAACCAGAAAAACTAACTTCCTGTTGTTTTCACCTTTCGCACTCTTTCCCTCCCGCCGCGCCTCCTCCACTGTCCTAATACCCACATAAACTATAACCCAGTTGTTCTGATCTGCTACCGAGATCTGACACACCACCATAACTATATGAAGTAGCACAGAGGTCAACATAAAGTGCACACTATATTTTACATCAAAAAGGCCACATATCTATAACAGATAAAGCAAAGGTCCTCTGCAAGTCACAGAGTATAATAACACAAAATAGTAGCAAAATGGACTGGTTTAAAAGATACGTTTCCCTGGTCTACAGTCCATTTTAAATTATGACCAGTCGTGGCTACATCACCCTGTTAAAACGTTTCTCCCAAAACCAAAGAAAAACAGACCTCCATCCCATCCATCATTATCCATCCATGCCAATTCCTTATTTCTTAAAGCCTTGTGAGTCCTTGTATCCGGATGATTCTATGCTTTATAGGCAAAGTGTGATTCGTCATTATGTTTGTGAATTTTAACCATGGAAGAAAGTCATCAGGGTTTAGTGTATTAAACCCACATAATGAGAGGAAAACCACACATAATGTAGTATATTTAGAAGTGTTACATTAAGGGCAGAAGCAAATACTTTCCCTTAGTATTTTATGTAAATCTTTGTTCACTGGCAAGGAATTGATGACAAATAACCACTTTCTTGAATCTTATCACACAAAACAAAAAAAGAAAAGAAGAGCATTCACCAGCCTATTACTGACGCATTTTCAGGTCAGTCTTCAACTGACAGGAACTGACAGGCACATTTTGAATGCAGTGAGTGGTACAAAGCTAAAAACCACATAGTAGTGGAAAGGCCATATGGGAAACTAAGCACACCTTAAATTTACCATAAGGTTTTAATTTTAATATATAAACAAGACTCCCATCCACATAATCATCAGAGCTCTGGCAACACAGAATAATAACACACAAACACATCCACACACACATTGTGTTAACAATGAAACATGGGTTTCAAATGCAACAGCTCTCCTATAACTGCTTTTATTTTCAGTGATTTGTTTTGTAATTGTGTTTGGCATTTTGAAATAAATACACTATATAATGAAGACTACTGTCTGCATTTTACCATATAAAGCATCAAACCATGGTCAGATATAGATATAAATATATAAAAAAATATATAAATATAAAACAAGACTGGTTTTAGGTAAATGGGAAAGAGAATAAAGTTTTGCTTTACACTGGTTTGTTATTAGAAATTGGTCAGTGATTTAATAATGGCAAAGCTCATGGAAGACATCTGGAGTATATGGAATCTCTGGTAGTGAAAGTTTTTCAGTTACTCAAGTTTGACTTGCAAGTAATGTAGTGACCATCATTGACCACAGGATGGAGCCAAGGGCCATAACCAGATAACTGTCAAGAAAGGAAATGACTATAATCAGTCTATCTTTGGTCACTTCCTGTTCATTTCAGTATGGCAGAGCATAGTTTCCACCCCAACTGTCTAATCATGGTACAGTCCGTATAACCACATAGGCAGCAACAACAAATAAAGAATTTCAATAAAAACTTGCAGTAATAATTACAGTGCGAAGAGTACTTTACACCATTTAAGAATTAAGACGTAAAAGAAAGTTTTAAAAAATACAGTTTTCCAATTTCATGTCAAATAAGAATGCACTGGTAATCCAAACTGACTCATTCCCTATTTTGACCACAGGGAGGCAGCAACATGCAACAAAACACTGCTATTACCTGCATGCAGACCTTGAAAATCCAATTTTTCTGATTTGAATGTGATACCTTTAATGGAAGGGTTAGATGACATTAATACATTTGGATAACTTATGCAAAGCTTTAGCTAAGCCATTTAAACAGTCTCTAATATGGACTGCGGACAAGATGAAAATGGTAAATGTTCTGTATAGCACCTTCCTCTTCTTTTCAACCTCTCTATAGTACATCACATTCACACAGTAATGAGCAGAGGATAAGGCGCTATCTGCTCCCCAGAAACAGAAAATAACTCATTCATACACATTTACACACAATTTGGGGTTCAGTATCTTGCCCAAGGACTCTTCAACATGCAGACTGGTGGAGCCAGGGATCAAACCACCGATCTTCTGTTAAGAGGATGACCGCTCTATCTCCTGAGCCACAGTCACCCCAACAATTAAATGCAGAAGATTAAATAGTTTTTTTGTCAAATTCAAAGTAAGGTGCAGTTTTTAATCTGTCATTTTGTAAATGGTTGATGCTGTGTGTGATATACAATAAGAAAGCACAAAGGTTTGTGGAATCATTCAGGCTTCTTCTAATGTTTAAGTATGTTCAATGTTGTTATTTGACAGTTTGGATTTATTTAATCACTTGCGTCAACATTTTGCAAAGAGAGGTTTCCTGCATCACTTTTATAGTCAACTTCCTTCATCATGTCAAACAATGACAGGTCATCACATCACTTAGTTATCACCAGCCAACTCACCTTGTTTGCACTGTCAAGAATCCCCTTATTCCTTCAGCTTCATGGTTGGAAGTGTCTGTCACTCTCTGGGAAGGAGGAGTAACTGAGGAAGAGATAGGGAGAGGACGAGGAAGGTTTAACTGAGTAATGGGTGAGGATTGACTCCCTGGAGTCAAAGTCCTGGTTGAAGCCCCTGTAAATCAACATTTCTTATCAGTTGATATTGATAGTTGTCACGATATATGTCAAATTTTTTTATTTTTTTTAATTTAACCTTTATTTAACCAGGAAAGTCCCGTTGAGGTTAAAAACCTCTTTTTCAAGGGATTCCTGGCCAAGAGGCAGGCAAAAACACAATCAATTACATTTATAAAAGTTACACAACACAGATAATTAAAAACATTTACAGTTTAAATAGGTCATATCAGGTTCTCTCAATCTGGACTTAAAAGCATTTAAGGAAATAAGTTCAGATAATTTCAAGTCTTTTTGCAAAGAGTTCCATGCAGAAGGAGCGGAGAAGACAAAAGCCCTTTTTCCCAGTTCTGTATGGGCAAATGGAACAAAGAGCAGCAAGTGATCATCTGATCACAGTGAATGGGAATGGGAACCAACACAAATCATTATTTCTTTCAAGTTTAGAGTCTGATTTTTGATCCTAGGTGAAAGAAATGCCACCAGCAAATCGAGAGACTTGACTCTACTCGGCCCTGCTTCGTTTTCCATTGCAGATAGTACCCAGAGATAGCGACGCCACACACAACTGCAGTGACGTAATGTTCAATGCGATACACACACCAGCGATCCACACAGCTTTCTCTTCTTAAGTTAAAAAGTTTCAACATCCCTCCGAATGTAAAATAAGCAGTATGAAAACCTTCCAGCTGCTGTTGTTGTTGCTGCAGCGGTCTGTGTGACGGCAGGAGCAGAGGGCTCTGTGAGCGGGCGGCTGGCCAGCCTCCACCCGCTCCATTTTTGTCCCGCCATCACTTCTCGTAAAACTGTTAATATTCAAAATCTACACAGCTCACCTCAAAACTTCTGAGAAGTGGATTTAGTGATGAAATTCCATAGGAAGACTGTAAAATATAAAACTTTCTGTCTGGTGCAATGATGAAGCAGTGAATAGTGAATATTCTCTGAATCATCAGCAGTCTTGTTTTTTCATGTTACATTTTAGTATCCCTCAGCTCGCTTGGAACCTTGATGGAGGTGAGGTGATATGAAAAAAAGTACCTGGAAGCAGGTACAGGTCCAACATTTCTACAATGGAAAACCAAACAAAGGCGAGT
>JAPMOB010229304.1:0-11615 GCA_029875015.1 Lepomis gibbosus | reverse complement strand
ATCTAGATTAATCTAGATTAATTTCAAAATTAATCTAGATTAATCTAGATTAAAAAAAATAATCTATGCCCACCCCTACTCTCAAAGTGATTGACTTTCGAAAATAAACTGAATTGAAAATGAAGATACCTCAGTGTCATAATAATTTATTTACTTAATTAATTAGATAATTGCATATATTTCAGGTACCAGGATAGCTTCCTCGTAGGATGATCTCTTCCACATATTGTAATGCTGTTAACATAGCAATAATTTAAACACTTGATGCGTCTGTTAAAACTTATAGTACTGCAGCACATTACCTTGTTTTTAACTACTCTTACCTAATCTATTTCTTCTGTCAGCTGTACATGATTCAGTAAGCTGCAAATCTACAAACACTTCTGGAAATAACCAACAGATAAAGGGACGCTTGGAGCAAACTTATTTTCATGTAATCCTGCTCTCCTGCCCATCTCATTTCCTATCCAAATAAAAACACTCAGCCCAAGCAGGGTCTCATTTTCAGCATTGTTTGAGATTCTTCTTTGCTGAATGACCTTTTGAATGCCATTGATGTTTAGCCCAGCAATTCAATATCAGTTATGTTATTTTCCTCTTATCAGCAATGGTATTTCTTTCTGTTTCTCTTGCAAAGCAGAGAGGTCCTAAACATGATGCTGCAAAATCTTAATGCTTGATTTTTTTGGAAGGTCTTTGCTGTTGATCCATATGCAACACTACATATACTTGTCTATATACGTGACTTCATTGTTGCAAATTATGTACTGGTATATAGTTTTTAAGGATTGGCTGTTAACATACACTTATTCAAATTCAGAACTTTGGTTTTCCTCTCCAAAGCATTTTTCACATACAGTTATGACAATGATCAATGATCGCACAGTACTTACAGCTTCACTAATGAGCGTTCAAAGAATGTCATAATGCTTGCATGGATTTACTGCTAATGTGACTGTTTTCATTCCCACTTGAGCACTGCGTTGTTGTTGTTTTTTTCAAACATGATGCATTTAAATGAAATTGGAAGAGCATTAACACATTGCAGTGCATGTCTGAATTGGTGCTAATAACTGACCTTGAAAATCACAGGCCTGCTGGTCTCTGTCAGTGGAAATGACACACTTTATTCTCTGTGCAGGGAAAGCATTTAAAAGTTGATGCTCATGCTCCACTGTGATGTAAACGTTTACATCAAGTGGCATCTAGAGATGATTATGTCAGTCTGTTGGTTAGTCACTGGGTCCACCACTATTGGATGGATTGCCATAAAATCCTGAGCCCCCAGAGGAGGAATCCCTACCTGACATTGGTGATCACCTGACTGTCAGCACCACCACGAGGTTGATGTTTGTGGTTTTCTTGGATTAATTGCTGATTAATTGCTTTAATGAAATTAGGAAAAGACTTTCATGTGCCACTCGATGAATCATAATAATGTGAGTGATCTGTTGATTTTTTTATTCATATTATTGTGGCATCTTCAGGTCAAAATGTCTGTCCATCAACCTCAGCTGCACTTTGTGTTAAGTGCTACTTAGTAAATTTTAGCAAATGGTGAACATAGTAAACAGTATACCTGTTTGACATCAACATGTAACCATTGTTATTTTGAGCATATTCGCTTGCCGACATTTAACTTTTAAGATTTAGCTCAAAGCACAGTTTTGCGAAATGTAGAGCTGTTTGTCCATTTTAACAATCAATCAATCTTTATTTATATAGCACTTTTCATACAAATAACATGTAACACAAAGTGCTTCACACTATAGAACAATTTAAAAGATAAAATATTTAAAAATAAAATAAAATATAAAAGCAGGTCAAGCCCAACAATCAATCCCGCCTTACCCCAAAAAATAGTAGTAACATGGCGGCGCAGCAAGGTGACCTCCAGGTAAGACGACCTGCGGTGAATGTAGATCAAAATGGCTCATTCTAAGGTAATAAAAACATAACGGTTCATTATGTAAGGTCTTATACCACTGAAAACCCAGTTATGTATATTATATAGCATTTCTGTCAATAGATCCTCCTAAATATTACACACTTTTAATTGTAATTGTAATACCAGTTTTAAGTAAAGCAACCATTTCTCTTTTACCAGCCCACAAAGAATCTACTTGGTGTTTTCAGGTGAACTTGTGCCTGCTTCCAGCTGAAGAGAAAACAAATTCAAGGAGCATCATATAAATTACACCTAATTGGCAGGCTGGTCAACGCCTTGGTGAAAATCCAATACCAAATCTCATTCAGCTGCATTCTTGTACATCTCTGTTTCAATCAGCAAATGAAGAAGCCTCAATAAGATGTGATAAAACTCATACATTTTAACCAGTCCACTCAGGCGTCCTCTCTCCTCAACTGGCCTGTTTCCAGACCATCGCCTGTCCAGCCCCATCAAGCGGTGAACAGTCAGACACTGCAGGGTTAATCAGTGTCACTAATGGAGGCTGAGCTGCCTGGAGACATGGCCATTACCACTGGAAGCAGGGATGATGGGATATGGGATTGTACAGTCAGGAGGAATTTAAATCGGGCATCCTTCATGCTTGAAGGAAGTTGGAACACTAAGAGAATGCAATTATACACTGAACAACTTTGACTGTAGAGGCTGATCGAAGAGAGATGATTATACATTTAGCTTGTGTTGATTTAAAAATAAATTTATATATACTGTGCAACTGTATGGAATTTAATAGTGTGTGTAAGAAATTATGTTGATTGTTATATATGATTAATCAAATTTGAATTTGGGTTTTATTCCATTTGATCAGGGTGGGTTAAACCTTTTACAATTTAATCTGAGGATGAACATGTTTCTGATACTAATATATTCTAAGAACATCTAAGAATATCAGCCACATTAATAAAAGGAATAGCTCACATTTTTTAAAAAAAATGCTTATTTGATTTATGAATCTGATGAGAGAAAATTATGAAGATGAAGGCAGCAGCTGACTGAAAAATCCCTCCAGTCCTTATGCTTAGCTAAGCTAACTTCCTCTTGGCTCTTGCTTCACAATCAGTGCACGGAGATGAGAGTGATATCAATCTTGTCATCTTACCCTTGGTTAGAACGCAAATGAGCATTTTCTCCAAATGTCTATATTGCTTCAAGTTAGTAAAAACACTCTTGGATAGGTAATAATAAGTAATTTAACCAAGATAACACAATGCTTTACACAATAGTTTATTCGATAAAACTGGTGTTTCAGTGGACTGTCTTTAGTAGAAAATCACAGCAGCATGCTAATGATAGTGCAAAGCACTACATTACATTTGAATTAAAGAATGGACCTGTCAGTATGGACACCCATCCTGCAGCAATTAAAATGATGTCCTTTTCAATGACAGGTTATTTATAAAACACACTGTATGCTTTGGCCGCTCTATGTTGCACTTTTTAATAAGCCGCTGAGATGAGTCCCCGTGAGCTGTAACAATCATAACAGCGTTTGCTGAATATTGAGTGAGCTCTCTGGCAGTCGTTGACATGCAACATCGCAGAGAGTGGAACCAGTAAAGCAGTGTTGTACTGCATGCAGCTGTCGTGCAGAAAGTGCAGCAATATCAGTAAATCTAAGTCAGTCAGGGCCAAATTACCTTTACCCTTGCTCACAGTGGACCACCGTGGGACCTTATTTCAGAAAAAATATGTACAGTAGTCAAGTGAGATACAACACATTTAGATTTTTGATCCTGTTTGAATTGTGCCCTGAATTACACATGAAATATTAAATTCATCCTACTAATAAATATTATTTGTGCACCCAAAACTTGGAATAGCCTTACTGTAAGATTCAGGTAAGTGTTAATTCTGAAACATCTGTGCGACTGCGTTTTGTATCTCTGGAGGTAGCTTTCAAGTGTTTTAATATCTTTTGCACAACAACAGAGTGCCATGAAATGAAGACTTAGCATAAAATATTTGATATTGCGATACATTAATTGGTTTTGTCCTTCATGGGAACTGTTATAATAAAAGATAGAGAATAATGATTATTTATACTCAAGAGGAAAGTATTTGAGCGCAGAGGAGCATCACAGCAAAGATTTAATAAAAACAAACATGAAGATATGTAGCTATGAATCTCTGCCTGCAATGCCAGCTTCTCACTGCCAGCAATGCATCGGGTAGGCTACAGTACACCTAGCTGCTACCTTTCAGCTGAGGTTAACTTTGTTGCTGCACATCAATTTCTGTTTTTGATTTTCTAACACAACTCATGGCTGAAGTCAAGTGTACTCTCTCTCTCTCACTCTCTCTCTCACACACACACACACACACACACACACACACACACACACACACACTCAGAACAAGTGGAGAGAAAGTGCAATTATTTTGTACACTTTTCATGACGTAGAGACCTCTGTTAAAGTTGGCGAGAGGCTGGTGAACCCCAGGTGGACTAGGACTGTCTGTATGACTGATGTTCTGTGGTTGGAGGAGAACAAATGAATTTTCTATATTTGTAGCTGACCATAAAACAGCATACAGTCCCTTAGACACAGAAGTTCACTACAGCTCAGTGGATCTGAGCAGATGTAGAAGAACAGTGTGCTGACAGAGAGGCTGACCTTTGAATCATCACATTTTATTTTGTATATGGTTTCTAATAAAATAGCAGCTAAGAATGAGCTTTTAATGGCTTATTACATAGAACGGGTCAGTTTCACAGACATAGGTGGAATTAGATTAAATAATTACAGTGGTAACTGTGCAGCCTTATTATTTGGACATTGTACTACATTATCTGTGCTGACAGAGTGGTTAAAGCCCTGCAGTGATGGATTATGCAGCATGATCAGTAACCGCCTTAGATGATGAGAGGAAAACATGTCTCATTTTACAAAATATGTGTTCACTGGTTTCCTACTTCTCAAATCTGTTTCTTGTTTGTTGGTGGAACTAAGGTGTGATGAAAGGATTGCAAGTAAAGGAAGTAGGAAGACATTTGAGGAATTAGGATGTAACCTGCTGTGCCCCGATTCTACACTTCTACGCAGGTTTTCAATATGTAGTGTGTTTTAATGCTGGAAAAGCAACAAATAAAGTATGCAGAGCAAATGGAGAAGCTGTATTGAAAGAGCGGCGACCCATCAAATCATATCTATTAAATCTTTGGAGAAACGTTTTTGCTTTGTTTGTGAACTTGAATTGGCAGTTGTCATCTAAAGACACAATTACTATAATAAATATTGTACATATTAGGAACGCACCTGATATTGCCCCGATATTGATACCAATACCAATACTTGTAAAATGTATAAACTTTATTCCTGTTAGAAACAGACTGGGAATCACTCTTTTATGTGTAAGGCAACATCAGGTTTGAGCAAGAGTGATATGCCTCCAAACTGCTGGCCCCTAGTTTTTAGCTCCATAGCAAAATATCTGGGTCTACTGACACACTGCTGGCACATCGCATAGTACTGAATAGACCCATGAATGACCCATAGATCAGCCCCCTTTTCACCGATACCCCAGCTGTTTGAGTCAGTAATGGGCCAGTAGCCGATATCAGTATTGGATTGGTGGATCCATCGTACAAATTATATGCAGTTTTTACACAGTGTGGAATTGGGACGTTAGTCACCAGGCCTGGTTGTACCACACCTGTCACAACTGTTCAGTCACTCATCACCACATTGTTTGGTCAGCTACCTTGGTATTATTGGTCAGGCCTTTTGCTTGCTTTTTGCGGTTCTTCTTTTGGATGATTCCTGTGACTAACTCCTGCTGTCTTGTGCTCCAGGATCATGCTCACCTGCCTGCCAGCTCATTGAAATCCTGCCTCACTGCTTCAACACCAACGAACTACAACCCAGAACTCGAGCCACTGCCTGCCACTCTCCACGCCACCTCATGCATTACCCTCAGCTCACGCCATCTCCATTCTCTGCTTTCGTTAAAATGAAAAATCTTTTTTTCTCTCCTACCTGCTGAGTCTGTAGTCTGCTTCTGGGTCCAAAATGCCTGAAGAGCTGCTGCTCATTTGCACATTAGTTTCTATGCATTATTACTGTATGAACATTAGTTTCCCCCTTTGATTTGGTTTGTTTATGTTGACTGCCTCCGCTTTATCTGTGAATTTGTTTACCCTGTAGGTGATGTTCCTCCTTCCTGCCTCTTATTGCCTGTCACCCTGACCCATGACCATTAAACCGCCTTTTAACCTGTGTGATTTGTCTACTTTCTGGTCACGCTGTTGTGAAAGTAGTTGGACTTAATTTTAGTCTTTTACCTCAAAAGGTGGATCAGCATGAATAGTCAAGTTTTAGGCTGCACATGTTAATCTCTCCTCCCTTTCCTCTCTTCTGTTTTCTCCTAATCGAGGTAATCATTTCTCCATGATAGGTGCCAACACGTTGGCCCGTCGCTGCCTCTTTACGGTCCCCTCCACCTCTGGCACCTCCGTGCCTGTGACACGCTATCATTTTCCCCTCCAGCAGTTTTCAATTTAGATTTCTAAACCCAGCATGTTCTTTAAAGACAGCAGGGAAGTAAATCTTAAAAGCTGCTGTGAAAGCACAGTGACAGTGTTTCCTGTAAAGCTTTTTGGTTTGACCCAGGGTCTTGAGCCAGGCTGATCTGATGGAAGTTGACATCCCATTAGTCTAGCATAACCTCACAATCGCCACACAATGTGATTTGATTTATCTTGTTAGATTTGTCCTCTTTTAAAGAAAAGTGTGCACTGTTCGCCTTAAACAGTGCAAAGTTGTTAAAGCGTTTTTTTGGTGCTGTTAAAAGGATCATACATGTATCTGAATGCCAGCTGTTGAAAGATGATGAACATCAGGTGGCAGACTTCAAGCTTAATCAGGCATCTGGCAGGGATTTTGGAGGGGAAGTCTAGATCAGATGGTGTCACAGCTTAATGAAGGAACTCTTTTATTCACCAGCCACTATACGCATATGCAAATAAATAAATGCAAACAAAAAAACACTACACATTTAGTGCACCTATTTACTCAGTTCTTTTAGCAACTTTTCTTTACTGGTCATGGTCTTACAGTGGGTGGTAAGCGATTGGTATGTGAGCCCTGCACAGTGCCCATACTACCAAAGTTAGGAATTAGCCTAGAAAAGCTTACAATGGGAGGAATGTGTGTCTTTCAAGAAGCCAGAACTCATGAAAAGTTAGAAGTGTTCAACTGATTCAGTCAGACTTAGAGACATTCGACCTGAAAACCTCTGCTTTGTTAATAGAGCTCCACTGTAATGTCTAATGTGTACTTATTAACGTAATTAAAACTGACTTACGCTACTGATCAAATTTAAAGGCAGTGGAAAAGGCAGAAGCAAAGCTGCCAGAAACTGAACCCAGCTTTGTTGATGTTTCTATTGCAGCAAAAACAGCTGCCACGTCCAATTTGGGAGAAAAATGCAAAATAAGAAAGGTTGCAATCATTTTATAAAAAAAATCTTATTTTTCAGGTTAAATAATTGTATATTTGAAGGTACAAATGGTGGGGATGAAACTGAATTGCAAGAAATGGCTTTTGATTTGCCCGTACAGTGTATACTGCCCAGCATTACCGTGTGTTCACACCAAAAACAGTCCTACATTAAAAGAACACAAGGGTCTGCTTTGGCAGGCCTATGCTGTCTCAGGTACTGGTGGGATGAGGAAATAATATCCAGGAAGTCCAGTTTGAGTATAAATGCATGGGTTTAAAGGGGTTTCTCACGCCAAAACACTTTTATCAAACAATTTTAATCCTATGAGGCAGCATTTTGTTTAGTTAGTTATGTTTTAGTTAGTTTTGACATAAAATGAATGAGTGGAATATTTTTTTTTTCTTCAAATTAAATAACAAAATTTTACTTTAAGGAAATGTTGTTCTTAGGTTTAAAACGACTACTTTGTTGAGGTTACTGGAGCTTCATCATCATGGTTACAATAATATATCCAACCAGCCAGACCTTTCACCCTATGCTTACTTTGTCACTCCACCTGACTTTCTCCTTTGCTCCCATAATAATTACTATGGCCCGACAAGTTTTTGGGGCACTGCTTGAAATGACTGACATCTGTCTCGTTTTTTTCATTCAGTGCTGATGTTTGTCTGAACATGGCCTTTCTTTTACTTAATAAAGCATAACATACCTATATCAAAAGATGCCATTTCACGATGCATTTTTAATGGCACACTTACAATCGACATGACACAAATCTGTTTCCCTCCAAGATAAAGAAAGAGAAGCCCCGTGCAATATCCTCTTTGTTTGACGGTGGTGTGGGCGTGTATGATAGAATGACCGGGGGAGATTTTTCCCCTCTTTTGCCATAAAAAAAACTTAACAGGAAAGAGGGCAAAATGAAACCCCTGAACAATTACCCATTCTTCCACTATGGGATATCTATTACCTGATAAGGTCAGCGCCCATTTGTCTCCTTAAACACCCCGTCAGCTGTTGGCAAGCGGGTGAGCAGGGAGGTTGTGTTGTGATGATCAGACACACGGAGGAACTGGACAGAGGCGATCACCGGGGTGCCTTAATGAACAGTGGGACTGTTTTTATCAGCACATGCCAGGAGAGATCCTCCATCACCACAACACTCACCTGGGGCTTTATTGTGAAACGGTTTCTTCCCATTCAGCTAGCAAGTGCACTGAACAGATTCGTCATGTTTTGTCTTGTTCTTGGTTCATTATACTTGGATGGAGCATTCATCATTTGAATTTAGGCCAAGGCTGCACAATTCATCTCTACTGACAGATGTATGTATCACATAAGGAAAACTATTAGGGAAATACAAGTACTATAGATTGTGTTTGAATTACTTGTTGTCTAGCTAAACTGGAAAGTGACTATTGTATTTTAGAGAAGCCCTAAAATTAGCCCACATGGATAGCTTGGATATGAAAATGTATGGTTATTTCCCCTGTTATAGCTTTTAAAAATAGTGTATTCATAATTTAAGACCACTGCCATATTTATTCTCAAGTTGGCTGTTACTCCAGTTGTTGATTTTGTTTTAAAAGACAACCCAGAATTGACTGCAACATAAATCTGGTCTTTACTCTGACACTTGCCATAGTCTACTCTCTCCAGTCAGTCTGTACTCGGGTCCACAGCAATATTTGGGTCCACTGAGTTCGGTTAAGTCTAAGGCTACGTGCTGCAAACCTAACTTATCAGCTGGAAACCCCAAAAACCCTCGGACACCACAGAGAAAACCAGGATACGTCTGTCCTCGAGCCCCTGATTGAGTCCCACTCTCCGCCCAGTTGTCAGTTTCCAAGCAGATAGCGAGATATAAGACCACTTCCTTCACTCTGTCCAATCTCACTCTTTTTATCTTTTCTCTCAATTATCTACTCATTTCTCACCGTGTAAGTTTTTTTCCTTTTCTTTCTGGAACAGAGCGAAGATCAGGGCTCCGCTGAACACAGCTTCTCCCTACAGGGAGGATTTTAAGCCGGCCTCTGTCCTTCAACGGAGTCCGAATCCCTTGTCTGTCCCATCTGGGGTGCCAAATTGTTGTGGAAATTATATTCCTGGTGAGGGGTTGAGCAAAGAATTAAGTTACAACTAACCGTTGTCTTTGAAGAATTTATTTATTTATTTATTTATTTATTTTAACAAAAGCGAATAAACAGAGAAGTACTAAAACACATATACAGCTGGTCCAGAGACCTGCCGCCTAGGGTGGCATCGGGCGTCTGGACCCGAGCAAAGGGATGCATTATCATTTACACTGTCTCGGTTTCTATGTTTTGGGGAACAGAGATCCTCTCTCAGCCTTGAATGAACATTCCTGAAGAGGAGAGGAACAACAAGAGAGGAAAACACCAAAACAATCTCACAGCTCTGACCTAAACCATAGTAAATGTGGACAGACCAACATAAGGAGTATAGGAGGGGAAAGGTTAAAGATAAAAACACAATATACATAACATAACATACCTATAACAATAATAGTAATAATGATGATAATTTTAAAGATCATACATAAAAGGTTAATAAGAGGACACAATCTTCTGCCATGACATCCACTACTCTAATAAGCTGACTATGGGCGTTCACTATCTTGTTAAACCAACCAGAATTTCCCACAATCTCCAACATCCAATTATGTAGTCACTGTAAAACTTTAATTCTGTTTCCCTCTCTGCTGCTGTCATTTCAGTGTGAGGTCGCTGCAACACTCCTCCACCCCATTCATCTCCAGTTTATCATGTCCAGGACCAGGTCGAGCTCATCATCATCATCAAGTCCACTCCTCATCACATGCAGATATTCAACATTATCTTCACCCATCACCACCGGTGTCTACACTTCATCCATAATGCCTAATGGCTTAACCACCCTCTTTAAATACCATGGTGTCCCGATGGATTCTAATCACCAAAGAACATCCACATTTTCCATATACACCAAGCACATGCCAACTCAGATGAATTCTCTCCTGATTAAAATACTTTTGCACATTTTCATGTTTCATAAATTTCAAAAGAAATATTATGTCATATGTATCTGAATTCTGTAACTCTCACTAAAGTTAGATCTCATTAAAAGTTAACAATGTAGAATTTACTTTACAATTGTTTTCTACCCACTCAGATTCTCATTCATGGTCTGTTACCACTGTTGCTCTAGGTGTCGATATAGGTTTTCATGCAATAGATTGCAAAGTCAAAGAGACCAATCAACATCAGTAAGCCCATTGATGTGTCTGATAATGAGTCCAGACAGCCACTCTCCACTGGGTCCCAGGGCATAACAACATCAATACACTGCATTTAAAAACTTTTTGTTACACAAACTTGTATTATGGAAATCCTTCTGTTGGTCAAATCCTTAGAACCTACTGATGTAGCTATGATTGAAAATGCTTTATTATGTGTTCGTTCACAAAACATTTTACAATGTACTGGTGCTGGTCATATAATTAGAATATTATCAAAAAGTTGATTTATATCAGTAAATCCATTCAAAAAGTGAAACTTGGATATTATTTTCATTCATTACACACAGACTGATATATTTCAAATGTTTATTTCATTTAATTGTGAAGATTAAAACTGACAACTAATAAAAATCCCAAATTCAGTATCTGCAAAAATTAGAATATTACTTAAGACCAATAAAAAAAAGGATTTTTAGAAATGTTGGCCTACTGAAATGTATGAACATGAAAAGTATGAGCATGTATAGCACTCAATACTTAGTTGGGGCTCCTTTTGCCTGAATTAGTGCAGCAATGCGGCGTGGCATGGAGTCGATCAGTCTGTGGCACTGCTCATGTCATATGAGAGCCCAGGTTGCTCTGATAGTGGCCTTCAGCTCTTCTGCATTGTTGGGTCTGGCGTATCGCATCGTCCTCTTCACAATACCCCATAGATTTTCTAAGGGTTAAGGTCAGGCGAGTTTGCAGGCCATTTAAGAACAGGGACACCGTGGTCCTTAAACAGCAGCAGGAAGCATGAAGTGCTCTAAAACTTCCCGGTAGATGGCTGCGTTGACCTTGGACCTCAGAAAACACAGTGGACCAACACCAGCAGATGACATGGCATCCCAAACCATCACTGACTGTGGAAACTTTACACTGGACTTCAAGCAACGTGGATTCTGTGCCTCTCCTCTCTTCCTCCAG
>JAPMOB010229299.1:0-45993 GCA_029875015.1 Lepomis gibbosus | reverse complement strand
CTTAGATGAGAATCTCACATTTGTCTCCTGAGCTATAGAACAGCAAGCTTTGAGCAGTAAAATTTTCCTCTGGGTTGTGCTCTTTAAGAATTTAAGTTCTTTAATCCGATGGCAAAGGGCCTTGCTCCTTGCTCCTGAGCTCTCAACAGTAAAGGCAGGGTGTTTGACTCACAGTAGCTTTTCTCATGCTTTTCTCACCAACAAAGCACTAATTACAGTATGAGTTGAGTGGCTGTGTTGGCTAAAGCCTGGCCTGCTACAGGACATAAAAGGATAGCGGCACAGGCCGCACTCCGGCCTGCTAACGCTGTAATTAACTCTGTGACACGACATTCCGCCTTCTTTCCCCGCTCTTCTTTCTTTCTCTCTTACACACACACACACACACACACACACACACACACTCACACCTCTTTCTCTTCCCTCTCCCTCTATAAACAGCGGAGGAATCAAATTTAGCACAATCATGCTTTGGTCAATGAGAACAAGAAAGGGAGGGAGCGAGGTAGCAGCAGAAGAGATGGGAGGGTTAGGGGAGGTTAAGGAAAGAGGGACAGTCATCAGCACACACCCCTACCCACCCCCTTCCCTCACCTCATCGCCAGCCGTGCTGAACCAAACCTGACAGCTATTCAATTTTCCCAAAGCTAAATCTAATCTGCAGCCTTCTCTCCCTCACTGACACACTGTTACACTGGAACGCCTCAGCCATCACCCAGCCTTGGCAGCAGATTGGCACCATCACACATACTTCCCCCTCCGCTTCCACACTGACACTCTGACTCATGACACACACACACACACACACACACACACACACACACACACAATGCCATCCAGGGGGCATGAAGTGCAAATAGAGGGCAAAAAGAGATAAGTAAAAGTGCTCTTCAAATGAGTCTGAAGAACAAGAGAGTTTCCAAGCAATTTTTTACTGTCGATGAGTTGGTATGTACCTCGGTTCTGGGGTCACAGTTTGGTGCGTTTTAAGTACAGCAGGGGGAAAAATGCAGAAAATAACATTTTTGTCATTTCTTTTGAAAAATATAAACATTCAACAGTGGCCATAATTCTTACTGTTAATGCACTCAAATACTGGAATACTGTCAATGAGGTAATTAATAAAAATAAAATAAAAATAAATAACAGTAATGCTACATTGTAAGACTCTGACCTGAACAACTGCAGCTTGCGCTCGTTTACAGGGCAGGCACAACGGACTATTGTAAATGACATGTTTGTAGTATTTCCACAGACATACCCGGCATCAGTTGAACAATGTCGGCATACAGTTTGACACTAATTTCTGTCCAGGGTCTACCTCTCTCATTTTTGTTTGCCATTTGGAGGCAGTCACACCAAATGAGGTCAATTAACCTGGCTAAGCGAGCTAATCCGACTAGCATGCTACAGCTGATAGCCAAAGCGTTTGAGTAAAACTTGAGCTTTCGAATTTCTGAAATCAAGAGGCTGAGTAAGGAAGGTTTGAAACACAGCAGCTTACATACAGTATACTGTGTTGTTGTGTTGTCTATAGTCCTCCAGCACAACCCCAAATCACTAACAAAATGTTGGAAACATATCTTCTCTTGATTGTCTAAAGGTCTTCTGTAAGATGAAATACTATATTACTTAATTTTCTATTTTTATGTGTTTAAAAACACCTGAAAGAAATTATATAATCATCCTAGAAACTACTATGTGTCATTTGTGGGTATTTTTAGAATGTAAACACCTCCTCAAATAATTGAAATTCATCCATTCCCCAAAATAATAATGTGGTCATTACCTCATTACATCAATCACTGAATATTCTCAGTTGGTAGCCAAGGCACTGTACATAGATTCTCACATGTATATTTGCACAGTTTAACACAGAAATCATTTGAGTATTGAGTTTGTTTAAGTAACTTTAAGAACAAGAAATAAAAGGCACTTAAACTACATCAATTTCTTTTTTAGTATGACATATGCATGACATTTATAAAGGAGAAAGTGAATGCTGCACCAAGTGCTGTTTAATACGAGTGGAAAACATTAAAAAGAAAAAACTCACATAGCAAAAGTCATTCTCCCACTGTTGTCATTCAAATATGTAATTAATTTTAAATGAACGTGAAAAACTGAAATGCATAATCATTTCCACTTCGAAATTAGATAATTAGTCATGCTCTTAAATCTGGTTAGTGTGACTAAAATACATATTCTGAAGAAAAATAGATTTTTTTCCTCCCAAAACAGACAAATATGAAACTGCCTTCTGTGGAAATATTAAATGATGTTTCTGTGAAATATGTCTTCAGAGCGGTCTGCAGTAGATCAAAACATATCACCGTCATGTAAATCACTTAACTCATCATGCGGGACAAAATTCACTGATCTCACTGTATTTTTTTGAAAAAGTGACACTGGTAGGTTTTCATTTGCTGTTTTTTTTTAGTCAGTGATATTATATACAGTAGAATTTACCACACAAAGAGACAAACGTGCACAGTGTGTAATGCAATGCTAGAGACGCTGGGAACTCCAACATGAATATATTGTCAGGAAAAAAATATATAAACATATTTTAAATTTCCCTTTTTTCTGACTCTTTTTAGGTACAGTAATATTCAAGATTTGAAAACTATATTTTAGTTGATGCTCATACATTTATTTGATGTAAATCAAATTAATATTTTGGAGCAAAAGCTGATGACTATAGCTACAACAGTGGATACAAACTGAAGAACATTCTTCTCCTCCCTCTCAGTAACTCTTCCTCTCTATACTCCATGAACCCAGCATCCGCATGTTGTGCGTCTCTCTCTAAGCCTTTTGCCTTTTCACTTCACTGGACAACTTTAATACTGCTTTATATTTTTCATCCACCGCTTCTTTTCGGGGAATCGCTCCACTCTGTCTTTCCTCCGCTCATTCCTCAGGAATATTGTGAACGGCTTGCCGTAGAAGAAGAGAATGGTATGGCACCACTCTGTATCAGAGACCATACATGCACACCCACCACACACACATACACTTCTTCCCCACCCAGGCAAATCGACTCCAGCATACTCTTGTCACACATCATTACACCTTCCTATCATCCTCTGGTCTTTTGCTCTGTGTATGCGCCTTGGAGTGTGAGAGAGGCGGCGTGTATGTGTGATTGAGCATCCTTTAAGTAGGTATGCAAACTTAATACACACACACACAAACACACACACACACACACACTGCAGAGCACATACATCTGCTGCCTTTTCCTCATCCTCAGGTACTGCTTATGCTTTTAAAAATAGGAAACCAGCCACGGTGGTGATCGCACAGAATGGTCATTTGTCTTATATCTCTCCATTACCAAGAGGCTTGAAGTTATTTCAGCGTGGCATAATGCCCCACTACTTTGATTCCAGAAAGCCATAACATCAGTGAGGTGAAAACTGGTCCACACACAGACACAGCCATCACAGCCAGGCTGGCTCATATAGACAGGTTGCTCAATGATACATGAAATTAAAGATTTCAACAGAATAGCAGTGAAGAGGGTAAAACACACAGAGCTAATTCTAACTATCAGTGGGAGATGTTTAATGTGTCTCAAGCAGAAGTCTCCTGTCCTTTGTATGGGTGTGCGAGTATTTGTGTGTGTGTGTGTGTGTGTGTGTACACAGTGTATGTACTGTATGTACAGTATTCTATGTGTACATGAATTGTATTTGCACATGCACTGATGAGAATACTGTTTATTTGTGTAACAAATTGAAGGCGTTATTGACCAAGAGCAAACACACACACACACATACATATTCCTTGACTGGTATAACCTTGAAACAAGAGCTATTTCCGATGGATACAGGAAGCGGGCTGTGGCGTAGAAATGGAGGACAAATCAAGCCAGGAGAGGAAGGTGGTGGATGAAAGGCCAAATCTGGTCCAACTTAATTCTCTGAAAACAGCAGCAAACATATCAGGTTATTTGAACGTAATATTATTTTCATTAAAAAAATTTACATGCGGAGGATAAATTTAGGAGTCTCACAGTCTGGTGGTACGACTTCTGGATCTCTTGCTAGAAGGCAGCAGGGTGAACAGGCTGTGGCTGGGATGGGTCCTGTCGTGTAGTATCCTTTGGGGTCTG
Source organism: Lepomis gibbosus (assembly GCA_029875015.1). Taxonomy (NCBI): domain Eukaryota; kingdom Metazoa; phylum Chordata; class Actinopteri; order Centrarchiformes; family Centrarchidae; genus Lepomis; species Lepomis gibbosus. Next base: position 41,873 of record JAPMOB010229299.1, on the reverse strand, counting down.
CACAGGCACCTCACCTCCCCAGTATTACTGATGCTCGGTAGATGGGTACCAATGACCTTCTGAGCGGTTGTAATCACCCGCTGCAGTTGTTAAGCAACTTAGTAGTCACACAATAATGTAATTATTTATGACTATTTTAAATCATAAATTCATTCAGACTTGATCCCACAAACCTGTTTTTAATTCTGACTGAAATTACTGAAAGCATCTTAATTAATTATCTATGAAAAAATTAAATTAAGCTACTAATGCACCTAGATTAGGGCTGTCACTCAATTCAAATAAAATAAAGTCATTAGTTGTATGGTTTTATGTGCGCCCTTTTTAGGAATACCTCATTAAAGATGATTAATTGGAGTCAAATGAAAAGAAAATAATTCCAATTGTAACATTTTAACACAAAGTAACCGAATGAGCCACAAAAGGTGCAAAACTTTAAAACTGTACAGAAATGATGACAAATGTATCATACCGATTACATGTGTACATCGTCATCAGGCAGCTTTTAAAAAATTACTTCCTATTTACTGGTTCAATAAATATGAGCAAAAAGTATAAATGTATACACATTAAGGTGTGTGTGCTTGTGTGTGTGGGCGTGTGAGACTCATGCAGGGGTATGGTTATTTCCAAGGGAGTTTTGTTACGCTAGGGTCAGAGAGATATTTGATGAGTCCATCTGTCCCCCGCTCAGGGGAAACACACATACACACACACACACACAAGCCTTCGTCTTTTCTCTTCAGTACTATCCTCTATGTACAAGAGTATATTCCTCATTCTTTCATCCTATTTATTAAAAGCATATGTGCCCTCGGGGGAACTGTGGTCCCTCCTTAGCTTTTCTGGACAAGAGCTACTAGAATGTACTAGATTCACAATAAGGCACAACATACAGGACACTGTAACATGTTGCTAGAGCCTGCAAGTAAATGAATGGGTGCATTCAAACAACCTGCACATCTGACAATACTATGCAATCCAGCAACACACCAGTTTGGTGTGAAAGATGCACTTTTCCCACAAAGAGGTCTCCAGTCTTTTCTTTGCTCAATTAACCCAGCGGCCTTCATTTGCATTTCATAAAGAGGTCGTCACTCTGTGGGAGGGTTATCTTCTTTTTCGAGGCAGAAAAAGATGAGAAGGGGGAACAGTTTTTATCCTGTCAAAAAAGATAACACCACTTCTCTGCCTTCTGAGCGGCTGATGAAATCCACGCTAAAGGCCCCATTTGTATCTATGTGACTGTGCATGTGAATATGCAGTGTGTGGTCATGTGCATACATTGTGTGTGTATGTGTGTATGTGTGTGTGTGTGTGTGTGTGTGTGTGTGTGTGTATGTGTGTGTGTGTGTGTGAGAGAGAGAGAGAGAGAGAGAGAGAGAGAGAGGGGGGATTCTATATGTATGCATTCATCTATGGAGTACGTGTGCAATGCAAGTGACAAACCCATGTCCTGTACATGTGGTGCATCACATCTGATCTCTGGCCTGTGTGACACCTAACTAGCTACACACCACAGTGGGTCTCTGCATCCACCAGGGCCCTGAATTGCTGGCCCCAAGCACAACATTGTGTCTGCAGACATGCTGAGAGGTTAGCTTCAGCTTGGCCCTTTATCCACCAGCTATCCATTAGCCAGTTTTAACTTGTGCTTCATCAACTGACCCTCCATTAGAAAAATTTGCATTCCATCACACTGAAATCTTGCATTAATGCCACAAAGCAGAGCAGAAGAGGGATGGGAACTGCAGAGAGATTTTTTTTTAAGTGTAAAGGGGCGTTAGAAATGTGAGGCAAATTTTGTTTCTTAGCAAAAAAATATCGCTTTCCATGGAGAGAGAGAGAGTGTGCGTGTGTGTGTGTGTGAGAGTGTGTGTGAGTGAATGCATCTGCCAGAGTGCCTTTGAATTGGACACCCTTTTAAAAAGGCACATGTTCCGAATAAGCTTTTAAATCCGTGCCTACCTAGTCGACTTGCATTACCAATTCTCAAGTGGCTAAAAAGCACAGGTCCTGCAGTTTAAGAGATGAAGAGTGACATTTCTCTCAACTCACAAATTACTCGACAGCAGTCATAAGCTGGTCTTTCACATCCACACATCAATTTTAAAAGTCTCTCAAAAAGGTATTGTTAAGCTTTTAAATAAACAGTTACTTTACCCACAGCATCACATAATTCCAGTTTGCAAAAAATATCAGTAGTAATACAGTGTGTCCCTGTGTGTACTTACGCACTGAGACAGTGTTAAAAATGTATTTATAAAAAAACATATCTCAAGGACAGTAGACCTACTTTTTTTTTTAAGTACATCTCTTCTCCTCTTCTCTATTCTACTCAAACTGCCCGCAAGAAAACCCTGCTCAAAATCAATCATGTGGACATCTGAATAATATTTTAAGAGTTATGAGGTTCCAGTGTGTACTTTCAATTTAACACCTGAAGTTGTTTTCAGATAATAAAACCTGCTCACCTTCTGCAGCAGCTGAGAGCCAGAGTACTTTGCTGAGATGGACTTCATCTCCCCACCAAATGCTGAAGCCCAAAGCTTCACCCTGCAGATGACATACATACACACAGGACACACAATCAGCAAAAAGTCTGAATCATTTTCAAATATATATTTATTTAGCTACATATAGACTTTAAAAACTAGTGACAAGACTGTTTAACATTTTGCAAGAATATTCATGCAACCAACCAAACTTTAATTTTATACTTGTTATACAAAAAATACAGAATTCTGTAGAAAAAAATAGGCATCACACTCAATAAACACACCATTAAACAGCAGTGGAAAAAAATCAGGGGCTGCTCACAACAAGGCGCCAAATGTTTTTGTAGCCTCACACAAAAATGGTATTTCGTCAAGTTCAGGTGTGAAACTTGGAGAAACAAGTAATGCGCGGCACCTCTGCGTAAAAGGGCATATACTTACACAGCCGGAGGGATGCTTTGGTGAGTTCCTCCCACCTCAGTGACCCTGGTGCTTAGAGTTGAGAAAAGTAAAAGCAGCCAGGAACACCACGCACTGGAAACCACACGGCTCCGATCCACCTGCATATTGGGCAAAAAATACCCTCCCTACGCGCACAGTGCGAGTTTTGGGCTTACGCTGCCACCGTGGATTTTTTTCCCTTCTCCAAAGAATCCAAAAAGGAGCAAAAAAATGGAGGAAATCAAAAGTCACCTATGCTGACGAACCAAATCATTCATGGCAATGTGTTCAGCTGCTGTTTGGGACGCGGATGAGCGATGCGTCTTGGCAAACAGCGGGATCCTCAGCTGTGTGTGAGTTATCCAAAGTGCCGCGGTGTGGCCCCGCTGACCGGTGCGCTGCACACGGCTCTGCTGCCCGGCGGAAAGTCGAGCTCGAGTCCTCCGGGAGTGAAAGTCCGCTCGGCCGCTTTGTTTGACCGACCTCGCCCGCAGAGAGCAGAGAGTGGAGGTTCAGGGGGGAACCGGGGAGACCATCAAACGATGCAGTGCACAAGAGCACGCCTACTCCTCTTGGGTGATGCGACCAGCCTCTTCTCTCTCTCCCCTTCTCTCGCTCTCACCCCCCGCCCCCCCTCCTTTACTCTCAGGATCTTAGCATGGGCTAGTGAGGATGCTGTTATTGTTGTTGTTGAATTACGCCATGCTCATGGGCTCTAATACAGGGCTATAATAACTAGCCTTTAGCTTTCATGTCAGATCAAGTCATGCACTGTATGCCCAGTTCACTGAAGCAGGAGGAATTACTGCCAAAGTGCTGAGGAAAGACAGAAGGAGAAAGAAGAGAAAAGAAAGTGTGTGTGTGTGTAAACAGACACAAAGGGAAGTGAGGGTGTCCAGCCTCTTGGTGGAAGGAGAGACAGACCTAAGTCAGTTGTGCTGCATGGAAGCATGTCAATTAAATGATGCAGCAATGATGTGGCACTGCCAGTGTGTGGGCATATGGGTTGTGAAAGGAGAGAAGAGCCCACAGGGGACGGACCCTAAAGCGATGGATCGCCTTTCACAATGAGCTGGAAGGACTCTGGCAAAGTAGTAGAAGGGGGATCAATGCAAGATGAATAGCCAAACTCTAAGTGGTGCCCTGTTAAGTACAGGCCTACCTCTTTTACACTAGAAGACTCACCTTTGACACATGTAGGTCAAGCATCAATGGTAAAAGCCAAAAGGTCTTGGTTAGTCAAACCCACAAAACAACCATAGTTGAGTCTTTAAAACAACACATACAGAAGTAGTGGAATTCGGTTGGATTATAGACATTTCTCATTTAAAACAAAACTGCGTACATTCAGCAAAATAAGGCAGGAAAAATATTTTTTTAGATTCTGTGGCCAAAATGTTAGGTAGCATATAATAACACTGGCATACAACGGGGCATTAAAATGTACTAATGGGAAAAAGTTCTGGGTTTAAACTGCAAACCAACGAATAAATTCCCTTTGATCACCTGATTTTTTGCAAGTCAGCCTGAGAGAGAGCCAAAGCTGTATGTAGATCTGGTCCGACAATAGAACGAAGCAAAGTCAATTAAAGAAGACTACTGAGAATGACACACCGTAAAAACGATTCATCACATTTGTGTTGTAAAACAGATAATAGCGGATGGATGATCATTGTTAATATGGATAAAAGTAAAACTCCTACTCAGCCAATAAAAACACCAGGTATTCACCTCGCCATTGGCAATACACCATAGAACTTTACATTAGTGTTGTAATTTTTACCTGACAAATGAGCAAACACTTAACTTTTTAAAAACTGATTAAAACAGATGTTTCCAGTTATGCAGTCTACCCATGAAAAGTTTACTTTATGTTTGACTGTTATAGCATGATAGTAGTAGAAAATACTGTTTGTTTTAAGGAAGTTTTACACACATGGATTATATGCGACAAGCCCTAAAATCAGCTGGCCAAACCATTAAGTTTTAATCAAACCACTACATTAAACTGAATTTTGTTATTTCTTTCCATCCATTTAATTGACTGAGTCTCTTGGTATTTTATGGATAAAACACTCTACACAAGCTCTGTCTTGCTAGTATTTTAGTGCCTTTAAATTTTACATCCTACATTGTTTGAAAAGCAACAAGTACAAATAAAAACAAAAAAGTACAAATACACAAACATGTTTACTTTTTTAGTAATATGAGAGAAGCCAAATGGACATCTTCTTTATGACGTTTACTTAGCTTGCCCATAGTGTATCTGGTGTTGCCTGATGGCAGCCATGCAGTCCGGAGAAAGGATTGCCAAGTCAACAACCAGTTCACCATCACCTCCCCTGAGGTAAAGAGATGAGCATTTAGGACAGCACCCCACAAAAATAAAAGTAAAGTATCAGCTGTGGTAGTTAAACTGATTTTTTTTCACTGAATGGGAGTTTCTTTATCCATCCAGTATTTAAGACTCCCCTGAGCGAGAAGGGTTATTGTGTATAGCAATATCACTGAGCAAAGCATTTCATTTGACAGAGCTATGTGGTCTGAATAATAGCAGCTACAGTAAGTGAAGCGAATGGTCAAGTAAAAACCAACATAAAGATAAATATCTGCACAGTTCAGTTCAAAGTCTTAAGTATCAGGACTAGATGATGTATCGGATAAGTTATTTCTGTCTTCCCTTGTTCTTATTTGTTACTTTCACCCCACCCTGGTCCTTTTGTCCCCTCCAAATCACTTTAAATCTTGTTTCAATGAAAGCTAATTATTTACCATGTTGAAGATTACAGAGCTAGGTATAAGTATAAGTGGTTGCATTGGACCACCCTTATCTGTATTAATCATAATAATAAAATAAGTCTTTATATTTAGCAGATTTTCTGAATTTAAGTTAAGCAAATAATTGGACATGCTGAAGCAGCTCCAAAGTAAACAAAAGTCATTTGATGATAAGATTACTTACTATAACATAAATTCATTGTCTCTTATATACACCCAAGGCTTGTTTCTTTCTGTCTCACCCCTTTGAGACAACGCAATGTAATGCCACTCATGTCTCATGGGACCCCATTCACCCTCCCATTAGTCCCTCATGAGTCCCTATCCATTGTTACAATACCTTGTAGACATGACCCAAAAGACACAGCTAGTCTGGAGAGAATAACAATTGCAGGCACATTACTGCCTGATATAAAAAAAATTGTTAGTAGTAACTAGCTAGGAGGCGACCACTTTCCCACATAATTCCTAAAGATAGATTCATGCACGTGAGCCATAGGCATGTCCCAGGAGACTTTCTAGATGGATGGGGTGTTGAGATAGGAGGGTAAAGTCTGGATTAGCAAGGGATTCTTTTACACAGTCAAGTCAACCTTGAAACCAATGCGTAGCAAGCAGTCGCCATGGGGATGAGGCTATTAATGTGGTAAGCAAGACCTGAAATTATTATTGGACAAAATAATGCATTGATAGACAGATTATATAAATATATTCATATGTAATAAAGCCCCACACACTTCATGTTAGACATATGAGAGAGAATGAGTCATGGGTCACCTCAAGAGGGGAAAAAAACATCAAAGACTAATGACCCAGTACCCTTTTCCATCTTCACACGCCCACAACCTATCATGTTTCTCCTCCAACCCTCCATTTCCTCAGTTGTGAATGCTGCAATCACACCTGATTTTGAAGAGCAGTGTTCCTAAATTGGTGGTAACTGGGATGTACCTGGCATTTTCCATCCAATAGAGATGGCTTTCAACTCCCCCATCCCCCTCCAATGTATCACCTGAAGGTTTATATATGATACAAGTCATTATGTTATCTATTTTTTCTCCAAATTATCTTCATTGCAAATTCATTTAGTACACAAAGAGTATTTTTCTCAACCTGCTGCATTTATGCTGAATGAAGAGATGCAAGGCACCATTATCTAAAGAGCATTTATCTATACATTTGTTTCATCATGTTGACTATATATTTTCTCCTAATTCTGAGAAACTGTACATCAAACAAAATGATCACAGTCATTCCTTGTGGTCATATTAAAATACAGGCAAGACTTTGCTGTGTGCTTGTGGGTTCTAAAACAATAAACATAGTCTGCTTGTTGTATATTTGTCACCAGCACTGGGGCAGACTGCTCGAATACAACAACGCAGTTTATCAGAAAAACACTTTAAAGAGTTCAGATCTCCTGAAAAATGCAGGTGGCTAAAATAATTATGCATTAATCCCATATTGGGCGGCTGTGGCTCTAGGAGGTAGAGCAGGTTGCCCATGAATCGTAAGATTGGCGGTTCAATCCCCAGCTCTTCCAGGCTATGTGCTGAAGTGTCCTTGGGCAAGGAATTGCCCTTGATGCTCGGTGTGTGAATGTCAGTTTCTGTTTGAGCACAGGCTCAGTGTGAATGCGATGTAAAATAAAAGTGCAAGACTAGAAAGGTGCTATATAGAAAATTTACTTTTGTACTAAAGGAGTATTTCATGCAAACATCGTTGGATTTTAAGCATTTGAGGGTCATTTTAAACATCTTAATGATTGTAGTTGACATAAACTTAACAAGCTAATAAGATGACGTCGATATTTCTGAAAAATATTTTTGTCTGTCTCAAAAGTCTTAGAATGAATATTATACAAACTAAATGAGACTATGAACATGCGTTAGAGCTTCATCTCTATGGCCATGTTTCCTTTTCTGTTGTCCCTAGTTTGACCTCAGTGCTACAAGCTATTCTGTATCTCTAGCCACTCATTAGCACCAAGGTCAATTCTGCACACCACTACAGAATAAAGGATCAGTGGAAAAGGGTTGGTGTATTGGCTTGATTGAACTGCATATGCTGATACTTCAATGAGCTTCAGCTGCAGCACATGTGATCTTTCTTTTATTTTCTTTTACAGCACTGGAACACTCAGAGTAAAATATCTATATTTAGGTGGTATGTCACCACCAGAGTGAAAGGTATGAATGAACAAAGCAGAGAGTTTGGTCATCATAACAAGATAACTGCCACACTTCCATCATCAACAGTTCCTATTAGACATCTAGTCATTTACTGCCTATTTTATGTGTTAAATCATGGGATGAAATTGTTATATTTTATACTTTGAGCTACTGCTGAGCCAAGGCATCTCTGTCCAGGCTGGTTTGTATTTAGAAGGCGGAGCAATTGCGTCTTTGTTTGAGCATCAGTGTTCTTATCCATATAGACAGTGATGGGCTGAGTCCCATTAGTGTCTGGGAATTTCAAAGCACACCATAAATAATTCTTTGTTACCAGGCGGCTCAGAACTCACCTTGCTCCAGAAATATCCCCCCTTAATTCAATTAATAATGAGATACCAAAGACTTTCTTCCATCAGCACTGGCAGAGAAGCAGGCGACTGTATTTGATGAGATGGAACGCGGCTGCCTGTGGAATACGCACTGTCATGGATCAAAATATCCACTGCATGCAAGATTCATGGGCTCAGAAAACAAGGACAAACTGCGCCAAGCTTTGCCATGACGAACAGCAGGGGGCGGTGGTGGCCTCAAAGTGGGAGAGGTGAGCTTATGCCTGGTGTGTCACCTGTGAAACCAGGACAGGAAAAATGAATGATTACTGTGCTTTAATCCTTAACTGGAAACTGTGCCCTTTAAGTAAATATTCAATCTCCAATGTTAGCGGAGGCTTATACAAGTAAGTTGAAGTTTGCAAAGGAAAAGGAATATTAAAGTGGATGGAAAGTGAATGAAGACTTTTGGGAGAAATCCTCTTCAATAGTGGCTGTCAGTATACAGTACACTAGTTTGAAAAGATGATTAAAAAGCTTATGCTCAGAGATTGACTTGGACTCTTGAGAGATTCCTGCAGTGCTGGTGAAAGGTAGCCTAATTTCCAGGCTGGCATGTCTTCTTTAGAAAAATTGCTGTGCATGTTTGGATGCCATTTTAGCACATTTCAAAAAAGCGATAAAAGGTTTTCCCCATGAGGTACCATTCAGTCACATTTAGAAAACTGCTCATTATTTATTAGGCCTATATCAAATCTATCTACTTCAGAGATGTTTAATAACCTAATCCAGAATAAAAGAGGCACTATATACATGCATATAATATATACTTTAGTTTGTATGATAAAAAGTAGTTCCTGAGTGCTAAAAGTTCAGAAATTCCTCCTTGGATAAAGGGTACTATCAATCATGGCTAATGTTACCATTTACTCTAAAACTTTCACCTAAGAATCTGCGTAGCTGCCCTAAGGCATAAGCAGAATAAAGTTAGCAGCTGCTTAGGGCCACATAGCCTCCAAGAGCACATTATGAAAGTTGTCTACTTGGTTTTTACATAATTTAGACGTTTAAATTAATCATCTTTTTGTCTTTTCTTTTCTTTTTTTTTACTTTTATGTTTAGTGAATTTAGTGAACAGATAATGTTCGGTCAAATATACTTTCCGGTTAGGAACCAAATGGCTTGGGCTGTTTAGATGAAACGCTAACATCCAGCAGGGTTTTTCTTTAAGCCGGGCAGCTGTGAAGGACATATTTACTCAAAAGGTCTGCGTACTATCTTGATAACCACATGGTTGTTTGCTATCTGAGATCTTCTCAAAAGATTTACTCTATTTAAAGGTAAAAATTACAAAAAACAAATTAGATTTTTACCAACAGGAATCCTAATTTATCCTTTCTTTCTTATGTTTGTATCCAATTATAAGATTACGTGTTGGGAAAATGCTTCCAAGATTACCATAGGTGTTCTGATTGAATTAACCACCAAGTAACTACATAAAAGTAAAGACGAGCTCCCGTACAGCAGCCAGACCGCCACTGTCCTACGTCTGGTGTCTTCTGACAAGCGGTCAATAGTGAAAGAAAGAAACAGCTTGCTCAGCAAAAGAAAAGAAAAGAGTGGCAAACAAATGGGGGAAGATATCCTATGAAAAGCAGCAGGAGGAGGAGAAAACGATGAAATGAGTGCTTCAGGCTTTCTTAAAAGGACACCAAAGATTAATTTGTCATCAAAAATATCTACTGAATGGGATGCTTATTAGTGAACATAATTGTGTTTAAAAGCAATTATACACCAGTCGTTTCCCTTGCTCGGAGATAGGAATCAGAACATTGAGTCATTTATGAAAGAGAAATGAGCTGATGGTGGATTGCAAGTCCCATAGTGTCCAAGGGAACTGCGGTACTGGTGACCCACTATACAGCAGTTGATAAAGAGCATCATGAAACCACAAAATACTGGCATTTTGTTAAGACCTGAGGTCATTTATGTGCCTTCTATGTTATTCAAAAACTCATTTGCTTGTATCTTTACCTGTGACCACTCTGAGCAAAAAAGAGGATGTTTCGCAAACAGTCCCACTGATCATGACCTTCAAGCATATCGTAACAGCAACCAGATATAGTTCCCTGCCACCAAACTGTGTGGTAGCTACAAGAACCTCAGTTAGCCATGTAATTAGGTCATATATCAAAACAATGAAGCGACTGGGTGGGGAGGGACAGAGATGGTCAGAGAGGAGATGAAAGAAGCAGAGGAGAAAGAGGGTGGATAGAGTTTAACGAGGAAAGGGGAAGTGAAGGATGTATAGGGAAATCATAAAAATAATGCAGTTGGAGAGCGCAGGTGAAAGGAATACACAGAGAGAGACAGGAGGAAGCCATCTGATTTTAAATGGCAAAAGCATAAATGAGAGACAGAAGAAGATGCTGAAAGACAGGCCAGGTAATTGAAAACGACTACAGCACAGTATGACAGATGCAAAAGAAAGAAGAAGATCTGCCTTATAATTTCTGTTTAGACTGTGTTTTGTTGGAAATAAGTGAGTGTTACCTATAGAACGTATTTAAAGATGGATGACGTGTCTCCACTTCCTCCCACTGCACAAAAAATCTTGTGCTGATGATGTCATTTGGAGCCAGAGTCTGCGCTGTAGTGATCTAGATTGGAGCCGAGGTATTTATGTGTTTTGGCTTCACTTTTGGAAAGCTGTTATTGCGTCCATATTTATATACAGTCTATGGTGTCACCCTGGTGTCAAATCAGCATGGCGTTTCACGCCTGTGGGTTGTGAGGAAATATAAGAGCCACAATGACATCTCACGGCACACACTGAAAACCACAATGGATTATTTTGCGCATATTTTTCCATGATGTCTGAAAACATCTCACCAATTTGGATTCAATGATTAAATGAAATAAAAATAAGATTTAAAGAATCTGATGCAGATTCAGTAACCTTTATAACTCGTTTTGTGATGACTAACTTTGTATAATAACAGGAAAAAAGACATTCCGAACCAAGCAGCAGCTTCGGGGCCTAAAAGGACTAAATGGCAAAATTACCCTACTTCTCCTAAACACTCCTAATGAGTTTATGCTATCAATCGCTTGTTTCAAGTCTTCTCCAATACAGTGTGATGTTCCTTTAGTAAATTATGGTCCCATTTTGACTAAAATAGACAGTAAGTAGGGTATACTTTAGGGAGTGGCTAACTTGTAATTGACAAGTCGCTACCATGTTGGCCTATCACAGTTACATCAGGATAGGGGCGAATCACATCCACTATTGACCAGTGCTGTTTAAAAAAACTTATTTAACAGTGCTGCTTTAACAAGGAACATATTTCTCAGTGCTGTCTGTGTTTTCACCTAACACATTTGACGATCTCCCAGTGTGATTTCAGTTCATGAAAGTAACTGTAACATTTTGGTTGCCTAAAAATGTCTTGTTCAGTTCATGGTTGTACTAAAAAACACTCTAACGAGTTAGCTGTTAATTTTTTCCAGTAAGTACATTTTGTTATCTGATTCCAAAAAACCAAGATGGCAAAGGCCAAAATGCCAAAATCAAGGCTTAAAAATGGCAGCCCACAAACCAATGGGTGATTTCACATAGCTATGTCCACTTCTTTTATACAGTCTGTGTTCCAAACACTCAAGAGAGCAGTATATCGGGTCTGACAAGAGGGCACTAGGATGTCAGTGTGTCACTTTATGAATATATATTTGGGTATGTCTGCAAGTATGCATGCATGATCATCTGTCCAGTCTGTCTCCTTTTCCCTTTTTGCAAAGTGTCATGTCTGCACTGCTGGTCTCCTAAGGGACAAAACGTCTAATAGCTTACACTTTACATGGTGTCCTTGCACTGGGGCTGCATTTAGATGTAAAGCAAGACAAGCAAACAAACAGAAATCAGGGATTGTGCTGTGTGTGTGTGTTGTGCGTGTGAGATATAGGCACATACACACACCTTCTTAAACCACAGTAATGCTTAAAGCACTATGACAACATGCATAATTAAAGGCACCCTACCTAAAAATAGAAGGGTGGGAAAGAGAGAGTGCAAAAACAAGAGATGAGTGAGAACTGAGAGACAGAGAGAAAGGGGTGACGGAGGGCTGATGGATGTCCACGGCAATAACAAAGCAAAAAAACCAAACATTTCCAATGCACAAATTGTGTGGACAGTCTGACTTTTCTATTAGGGAGTAAACTTGTCAATTTTCCTTTCCATCTTCAAACAAAAAGTGTGAAATGACTCAAGCTGCTGTCTGATTGCCTGAAAGAAAGACTTGATGGGAGAGTTGGCGTCATTATGTAGAGAAATAACAGGCAGCCGACGAAGACGTCTGTGATATTTGCATTATTTTGAGTAGCAGATTATAAATGGCATTAAAGTGCTCTACATTCACAGCATGTTCACAATTGATTTGCCCAAAGCATCCCATTCCATTTTACATTCCCAAGCCACTTCAATTAAAGAAAAAACACCTTGCTGTTACAAGTCCTCTCCTTACCCCCATTATTCTCTGCCGCTCCTTTATTTTCCCCCTCCCTCCCATCATCAGCTTATTTCAGAGATGCAATCTCCTTTTTATCTTTTTTTTTGTGTCTTGTTGGCCGTGCCTCAGTGCACCTTATTAAAATGTATATTTTCAAATCATTCTTCAAAGGCGAACTGTTTGCCAAGAGAACTAGAGCCATGCCCCGTGTTACAGGAAATTACAGTGAGACTGAGCAGAACCAGATAGCCCACCTCCTTTTGGCCGCCCACTTCCTCTGTATTGGGTTGGCAACATTGTGTTACACAGCTGCAAATCAGGTGATAAAACACTTTAAAGGTTCACTCATTATATTAGTCTACCACTGTTTCGTCAGATTCTGAAATTCAGCCAAAGCACTTGGCACTTCAGTACAAACAACCTATTTTCAGCATTTTATAGAAGCAAATATTTATCTCTACAGCACTCAATCTGTACCCATAAAAACTAAACAAAATACACATATTCATAAAACAACCAGGCACATCTTTAAACAAAATGACTGAGCTACCGTAGAGCAGCACATAGTGAAACTCCTCAGATTCACCCTTGGACTGTTTATTTGTTTAGTCTAGGCTGTCTTGTTGATAACCAAACGCATTTGCAATGATAACATGCCCAAGAGGCTAAAATGAGGCCATACACTGCGGCTGTGCTGATAGAGGATGAGGAATTCGGAGGCTGTGATTGGCTTGACTGTGATGTTCAATTAATAGTCAACTCACCGAGTCCTAACGCACATCAAAGTGCACCATTGGGCCAAATCAATGATTGACATTGCAGAATAATCCCTGGCACTGAAGGGCTGGAGCAATATTATCTCTTAACTATTTACCACAATGAAGAGCACCAAACAATGAATATTAAAAAAAAACAGAATAAAAGGTTATAGAATAAAAGAGGAAGAGGGAAAGTGTAGTCTTCTGTCCATAATATTTTACACAGGATGCTGCCATCCAGGCCCAAACTCACTGTGTAAAAAGTGTGTGAACATGGATTCTTAAAATGGTCCAACTGCACCCACCTATCATCCTTAGTGTTCTTCCCATCGCTTTTGCTCCCAGAACGCAAAGCAGCTTAGACAGTGGGACCCTGTTACAGTTTGGCTGCAACAAAGGAGTTGTTGCAGGAGTTGCGGAGTACCCTGCGGGCCTGTGCTTTCTGGCTGGCAGCTTTACATATAAAACAGGCAGGCCTATCTGTCTCTGCACAGGCTGCGGCCACAAAGTCCGAATCCCCAGCTTGGAGCACTCTGAGGATCCTCGCTCTGCACAGGGAGAGATTAACAACAAACACTAAACATGACTCTTCTGTCCACGTCTCAGAGAAAGAGGGAAATTATGGATCACTGAGGGAAGTTTGGTTAATGAATGAAAGTCTCTGGCTTCACTGTCACCACAAAGAATGATAAATTGTCTTTACTTGCATATATTTACAATATGAAGCTTCAGTGTTGTTATGTTGCAAGCTACTGTCGTCACATTGGAAGTTATTGGCGCTGACCGTGGTACTGTCTGCCACAAATAAAAACCATTTAAATGCTGGCTTTATTTTGGCTTTCAAAATTGGTCACAGTAGGTGCATATCTTAATGTTATTTTAATTCATTTATCAGGAGTTGCAAGGCATCCAGAGGTAGCCAACAGAAACTGTGACACAAGCAAACACTGACATCTACAGCATGCTATATGAAGTTACAATTTCTAAGAGTGTGAGGCACACTAAAATCTAATTTTAGGCACATTCGGAGCAAAACAGGCCTATATTTTTCATCATGACTGGTTAAGAAACAAAACAAAAAAATTTCCATGATTAACTTAACTTACCCTGCCTATACTGGGAACAGGCTTCTATATGGGACAGGCCTTTAATTCTTTTACCATGCTGGTATAATAAATAATACTTTGGTGCCCATTGTTTGCGTAAAATGAACTAAACTGTTAAATTCAACCGATCTTACAATGTATAGCATGTCCATATTGAATCTAAGCAGCTTAGAATTTGTTCAAGCAGATGACCCGGTGGGCTTCAAGCTGTTTTATACCTCCAAAGAACTTCTAGAAAAACCATCAGAAGTAATCTGATCGGATTTCAGTTATCGTTCTCTTCAAAATGGGTTGTTCATAAGGAAAAAGGATTCTTAAATTGGATATGATCACCTAATCCAATTTTGGTTTAGATCTGGATCAAACCTTTAGTATGTGTTGTTCAAAATGTTTTAGCAGGACTGGGTTACCTTTGATCCAAAAATATTTTTTATCATGTAGTAGCCTATGTACACATTTATTTATATTTTACACTTGATTTGTTTAAATTTTACAGTGATAAAGTAGCCATAAAGTGAAAATAAATAATCTCCAAAACATCTGTCAATGTCAATCAAAAATAATGTATTTAATTTCAACTATCACTCATGTACATTAATTACAAAGGCACAATCATTGTCGGTAAACCATTCGAAAGTAGTTTGTAACAACTGCATCCCTTACCGCACGTCCAGTCAGTCCAATCATTAACAGCCTAGGTTGTGATATGTAGTCCCATTTAGAGTCCTGGATATCCGAATTTGGTAATCCTAAAAAGTTTGTATCTGGATCAGGGTGGTCCAATACAAAACAATACGGTACAAAAATGAGATGGGTTACCTGAGGTATGGGATTTCCAAATTCAGATCATTCTGATCCAGATTAAACTTTTTGAACAAACCAGGGCCCATTTGATATAAAGACCAACAGGTAGAACATCCAGCGTGGGGTCACTTTACAGTAAAACAACACTTTCCCTCCATTTTCAGTTTCTTTAAACAGTCAGACCAGACCCCCCATCTGACCCACAACAAATTTAAAAAAACAAACTACGTCATTCACAGATACAATGTGGATATTTTGAGCATGTGTTGTCCAATAGTCCAATAGTTAAAATAAAGATAATTTAGAGTTCAAAGAGCAGCTTTAAGCTTTTAGGAGGCGATCTCAGAACGAGGGACTGACTGGACCTGCAATAAGAGACGCAATTGTTACAAACTACTTTTGAATGGTTCGCCTCTGATGATCATGCCTTTTTTAATGAATGTACAGAAATAAGTGACAGTTGAAATTAAATAAAATATATTTGATATTGACAGCTGTTTGAGGATTATTTATTTTTTACTTTACTGTACTGAATGGTTTCTAGGTAATGTCTACTTTATCTTAACTGGGCCCAGATCACAAAGAGGATTTGATTAGGTGATCTGATCTGAATTTAAATCCTTTTTCTCTTTTGAACAACCCATTTTCCAGATTTGATCCAATCGAATAGCGAAAATATGATCAGATTACTTTTGAACAACAGGGCCCTGCTGACCACCTGAACACACTATGCATTACAGGTAGGGTTGTGGATGCTACTTGGGACATGTAGGTCTAATCTTACTAATAGAAAGTAAAAATAAATAAATGGCTAACTAATGCAAAACATTTAACAGCAGATGTAGTTACCCATCAAAGGGGCTTTCCAACAATTTTTATGAGCTGAAAGATTCTGTGAGGTGACTGTGAGGACTTTCAACAATGAACAAATCCAACAAACACAATTGAAATAGCTCAACACAATGGATGCTTCACGTGGTTTCCCCAAATTCATTCCTTAAAATTATTCAACTCCTCCATGGCATTTGTGCTGTTGTGAGGGATTCTATTCAAGGGGTGGAGTAATTTTGAGATTGGAGAAGTCATTATAAATTGCATATTTAGCTGAATTTGGGGAAACCTCTTGAAGCATTTGTTGTGTTGAGCTATTTGAGTTGCTTCTGTTTGATTTGTTCATTGCAAACAGCTGAAAGTCTGCAAATGTTGACAATTAACCTGACTTACAGTGGGGATTGAATAATTTTGATTGCAACTGTAGCTAGTAGCCTACAATGTGTTATATTCCCATTTAGAACACTGGTAATCCGGATTTGATAATCTTGAAAAATTTGTAACTGGATCAGGGTGTTGCACAAATGTAAAATGCATTACTTGATCCTGGATAGCCTGGGATTTCCAAATTCAGATCATATTTATCCAGATTAAACTTTTTGAACAACACCATCCACTGGGGGTTGATTTCGCTGGAACTGCTGAGGTGACTTAGGTTAGGGGTGAGGTAAGGTTCATGCTTAGGAAATATTTTTAGAAAACTATCTTTAGAATATCTTTAAAAAACACAACTCGCTGATCCATAACGTTTCAGTTTAAAAAGAAAAATCCCCAGTGATAGGGAAAGCTTATGTGTCTGAATTACAGACAGTGTAAAAGAATGACGGACTAATTTAAGGAGGCCTGTGGTGGGCTAATTGTAGCAAACAGGCAGAGTTGTTCTGTGAAGCCATTCAACTGCATAACATCAGCATCAACATCTGGTGATTGATACCCGCGGAATCAGCTAAGAGGAAACAACATGTATCAGCTATAAATAAGACAACTGTTTACCTGGACCTTTAGGCGTATTCCTCTTCTTTTGCCCCTTACGGGCCTGTCAACTGAACTGATGATCCTACTGGAATTAGTAACTGTAATGTAATTCTGAATCCCGAATTGTAATTCAGTAATACATTACTAGAACATGTTACCACTTCCTATCACATGGTTTCATGTGTCACGGTCAAGCGCCAGTTGCTAGGACCACTGGTAGCCACTAGATGTCGCTGTAGAACACAAGCATGTGTTCAACGTCAAACTTACTACTGTATGACTTTGCCCTCTTGAAATTTCATCCTGTCCAACTACTGTTGCTGAAAATAATGAAAATACCATTTGGGGATTAACATTTCAGTGAGGCCGTGTTCTTTATGTAATGTCATGTAAGTATAGCACAACTGCAGAGTCAAAGTTTGCCAACTCTTTGACTAGGGCACATGCTGTATGACATTGCATTTGAGTTAAGGTCAGCAGTTTAGTTTTAAATAAATAATAATAAATATATTAAAAGTAAGCAAATACAAATATGTGTAGTTTGTCTTGGATACAGAAAGTATAATCATGACCAGCAGATGAGAGAGATGACATTGTGGCTCTACATATTATAATATGGCTATGATTACCTATGAAGTATGATTAAAAGTCTTTGATTGGATAGGTGCCTGTGGGTAAACTGTCCCAGTCAGGGGCACTGACATTTTAGGTCAGAGAGAGGTGAGAGTAGAGAGCAGATGGCACTCGGGAGGGGAGACAGAGCTGGCAGAAGACCTGGCCACTTGGTTGGAAAAATGTGGGTTAAGTAATGAGTATGTGAACATTTTGGAAACTACATTATGCAATTAATATAGATTTTGATATTAGATTGATTGTAATTACCAAAAGGAAAACTTTAGCAAAACATGTGTTTTGATTGCTCTTGAATGCACAACACACACAACTACGTATTAACATAAACACAACACACCTTTTCCTCTGAATATCATTTATTGTTCAATCTACATCGGTCAGTCCTCGGACAAACCGCCTCCACTCATTTCATAGTTTGCAGGATACATTTATGACCAAAGAACACATTTCACACTGCTACAGATTGACAGAACTGCCATATCGAATGTTAAGATATCTATTTACTGTCATGCTGAGTGTTTTATCAGTAGTAATGACTTACTGATGCTGTTACTGCTGCTAGTGTGGCTTCTGGCATAATAATGGCATCTATAAGTCCTGGTGGGTGGACGGCATTCCATAGTATCGTCCTTCTATGGTAGGAATTTGTACTGTAATTTACAGTTAGATGAAACTGGACCTTACATTGTCAGGCCCAGCTTAAAACAAAAAGACATACACTGTAATATGTTAATACTTTGTAGAAAAAATCATATGCATTGATACTTTCACCAATCCTCATAGCACAATGTCTTACTTGTACCTATGCTTATTGATTGTGCAATATTTGAAGATGGTAAACAGCTATGATCATATAGAGATCTTAATTATCTACAGCTTTGTATATCCTTTTGGTTATGAGGATTAGCATAGTCATCCTGTACCTAATAGTATTTCATGATTACATTGTATATAAAAAAAGACCTCCGCAGAGTGACACTTCTGTACATGTATGTGTTTTTGTTTTGTACATAGCTGTAACGGTTAGCTTTCATTTTCACATTGTCTCATTCTGTCTCTCACCATATTTTATGGCAACTCCTTTGTAGCTTCACTTTGGCAGTCAAACCCAGTTTTGTGGATGGAGGACCCATGGTCTCCCTGGTCCAAACGCTTGACCCTCAAAGAGTCAAGTCATCGCCAGACCTGCATTCCTGCCATGCCCTCTGACGGGCAGTCTTGTGCAGCATAGTTCCTTGTATAGTCTTTGACAGTTCGTTGTTAGTGCTTTCGCAGCTAAACAGTGTTGTGCTAGTTTGTAGAACCCCCCTTTTGTCTGGCTGGTCTGTAAAAGGCCGTTTCACAGTTAAGTTCCAAGCAGCAGTCTTGTTCAGGGGTGGGGTGAGAGTTGCCAGAGGCTCTGAAGGGCCAGTAGTGCTGGTCCATTCACTCCAGCCAGATGCTAGACCAGTGGTTCCCGATATTTTTCTTCACTTACACTCAAAAGCTTTACAAGCTTCTTCAACTTTGTGCCATGTTTGATTATTTTAAGCTGCAACTCATGCAAGACTCTCTGGAATCCTTATTATTAGGAAACACTGTGCTAGCCCAGATTGACCAGCCTTTTATGGCATGCAGCTAATACGGCTATTTCAGCTATAAAACTGGCGGTTTGAAGTTTATATTTCTTGCAGCAGTATTAGACAAAGTACACTGTAATGAAAGCTGTAAAGACAATGTGTGTGATGGAAGCTTGTAATATGACACTTGTGAGCCATGTAATACATACATATAATCAGGAGCATCTGATGTTAGCTGTATTAGCTACAGGTGCTAGCCTTTTGTAGTTTCAATGGCTGACTGGGGTAAAGGCCTGTATATGCTGTTGCCCTTCAGGGCCCTGGGAATGTCCCTGACCTTTGACATTAGGATCATGAACCATCTCTCAGGGAGAGACTTGAACATCCAAAGGCCTTTTTCAAAATATGGATGCCAAGTTGCAGGTCAATGAGGAAAGAAGAAAAAGTATCCAACCACGGTCTGCATTTAACTTAAGTAGTTAAGACTTAAAAGGTTTTCATATGAACAGGCAAAGTTGTCATTGTGTTGAACAAATATTCTGTGGAGGATACTTTTTCACTTTTTTATTCACTTGCACTCCCCTCAGCTTTGCTTCTCAGCTTTTCTCTCTCCTTCTCTCCCCCTGTTGTCCTCCAGTTCTTTTTTTCCCTTCACAGGCTGTTCTTGTCTGGCAACTCAGCCTCAGGACTACGGGGAAAGTAGACGGTGGCTTTGTGCTCCTCATAGCGGTCAATGTGCTTGAGGTGTACCACCATGTGCAGGGCATATGCCAAGACGAGGAGCAGGATCAAAGATGTCACCAAGCCCATCAGGATAGCGGGCGTCAGGAAAGTGGCACAGTCACTGGCCGACGCAAACTTGTCTGACTGCACATTGAAGGCCTGGATCTAGAAGAACACATAGAGAAGGCATAAAGATGAGATTAGGCTAAACTACTGGCTCTTATTGAGCTTACCAGGTACATAGACACTGGGCAGATGGACAGGTTGAGCCAGCCTAGCAGATGGCTAAACAGACAGTGTACAGACAGATTGACAGACTGCCAAACAGACGGTAAATAGACAGACTGACTGACAGCCAAATAGGCGGAATACAAAAGGAAATGGCTGGCAAACATACAGACACATGCACACAAGTAGGTAGTGGGTGGGGAAAGACTATGATACAACAGTGAATGTGCAGACATTACTAGAAGAGTTTCACAGCAAAAGCAAATAGCCTTTGTGCAACAGTGTACCTGGAAATCAGTGAAAGTGATGTGCCAGTTAGCGGATGTGTCAGTGTGGGAGCTGGGCACTAGCAGAGTGTCATATTTGTGCAGGCTGCTGACATGTTGGCAATGGTAGGATGAAGTGGCAGGAGCGTAGACCTCGCTGGCGTTGAAGGTAGCCTCTTGGGTCCAGTTGTAGTGGATGTGAACACTGTCCAGTGTAAACCAGTTTTGACCAGCTGCCTCATAGAAAGTGTTTGACATCTGAAGCCTGGCGGACAAGACAATGTTAGTTACATGCACAGTTCACACATGCACTTACTGTATCTTCTAATATTATATTGGACTGCTCAATGTGACAAATTAAACATTTCAGGTACAGTGGGTATAGAAAAAAATCACCCCCCTGTAAAATAATCACATTTTGTTGCTTTGCAGCCTGAAATGAAGACAGACACACAGTTTGTTTCATTCATCTGTATTTACTCAATGCCACGCAATTTATAACATCCAAGTGAAAAATATAACACCAACATGTCAGAAAAAAATTAAATAATAAAAAAACATAATCACTAAGTTGGAAAAAGGATCACCCCCTCAGTATTTTGTTGAACCACCTTTTGCTTTAATTAGCTTTGTCTGTTGGGATATGTCTCTAATAACTTTGCACATCTAGACGTTGCAATATTTGACCACTCTTCTTTGCAGAACTGCTGAAGTTCAGTTAAATTTGATGGTGACCGTTTGTGGACTGCTGTCTTCAAGTCATTCCACAGATTTTCAATGGGGTTTAAGTCTAGGCTCTGACAAGGCCATGCATGGACATTCACCTTTTTCTCCTTCAACCACTCTTCGCTGTGTGTTTTGGGTCATTGTCATGTTGGAAGGTAAATCTTCTTCCCATTGACAACTTTCTGGCAGAGAGCAGCAGATTTTCCTCAAGAATGTGACAGTATTTTGCCCCATCCATTTTTCCTTCTATCCTGACAAGTGTTCCAGTCCCTGATGCAGAGAAACAACCCCATAACATGATATTAGAACCTCCATGCTTTACTGTAGGAATGGTGTTATTTGGATGGTGAGCTGTATTGGATTTTCGCCAGACATATCATTTGGCGGCCAAACAATTCAATTTTAGTCATTCATCTGACCACAACACCTTTTCCCACGTGGTCTTAGAATCTTCAAGGCTTTTGAAAATGCCACCCATAGTTGATTGTCGTCTTCAGTTGAACTACCAAGGATTGAAAAGCTTGTTTCATGCTGAGCAAATCAAAATGACCACAGCTGATCACAGCTGAAAGTCAATTGGCTTTGTATGCTATTGAGAAGGTGATTAACTACACCTGGTTGGGTTTACAAGTCCTTTTTAGGAGAGGGCTGATTCTTTTTCCAACTCAGTGATTCTATTTTTTAATTTGTTTGTTTTTTCTGATAAGATGGTATTATATCTTTCACTTGGATGTTGTAAGTAGTAAATACAGCTGAATGAAACAAAAACTCTGTGTGTGTCCGTTTTCATTGTAGGCTGCAGAGCAACAAAATGTGCTTATTTTACAGGGGGTGCTTCTTTTCTATACTCACTGTAGATATCTATTTTTAAGAGGTTGGTTACCTGATTACTAGACCTCGCAAGTCCTCCACATCACCAAACCTTAAAGAAAGCCTGTAGCAAAAAAACAACACACATATTTTAAATCATGTGATATAACACAGTAATGGAATAGAAACCTACACTGATTCATTGGCCGTATATGTAGATATGTGTACAACACATGTGTCCATTCTGTCTTATGATATACGTGCAATAATTCACTAAAACACAAGTTGAACTTCTGAATTTGTTTATCCACAGTTTTAACTTACGTAGCTTTCTCCTTGGTGCAGATGGAGCCTTTAGTGTCTACGGGTGAGTTGGTGTTGAAGACCCTCTCCGTTAGGTCAATAAAAGTATGGTTCCTGTAGCGGATTGCCAAGCGCTTTGCTTTGAACAGAATGCATGTCTTCCCATTGTAAGACACGCTCAGTGGGCCATAAGGCCCCATCAGAGACTGGAGCAGCTTCCTCTTGTTGTGAGACACCCCCGGCTGATGCCAGTTAAAAGGCTGTAAACATATGAAGAAAATAATTAAGCACAGGAGAAATACAGAAACTGCAGGGAACTAGT
Organism: Lepomis gibbosus; assembly: GCA_029875015.1. Lineage (NCBI taxonomy): Eukaryota > Metazoa > Chordata > Actinopteri > Centrarchiformes > Centrarchidae > Lepomis > Lepomis gibbosus. Next base: position 19,101 of record JAPMOB010229299.1, on the reverse strand, counting down.
GTGGGTATCAGCAGTTTTGCATTCTGTGACTATCCTCTAGAGGGCGATCATATTTTGATTCAGAGACATCCTCATAAGGTGGGTCTCATTTCAGGGGCTGTATAAAAAGGATGTGGCCCACAAAAGATGTGTGGCCTAAAGGTTTTGTGGATCCCGCTCACTCTTATATAAGAGTCTACAGCATCACAAAGAACAGAACAAATGGTTTTAAGTTTATCACCAGAAAATTTACTTCAAATGGCCAAATGTCTTTTTAAATAAAACTGTCAATAATGTGCAATGTTGCATCTCAAATGAGGAAGGGGCAGTGTTGCCTTCTCTGTTGGAAACAGCAGCTTTCTGATTTGGCATAAACTAGTATGTGGTAGCTGTTAGACTGCATTTCTGCACTGTGTAGATAGAAACTGCCCCCTCTAGCTTTTTTTAATCTCTTTGCTCAAAGGCCGCATCTCATAGGGGGGCATTTCTGCTAATCCAGCACTATTTTACAAGACATGTAAAGTGGCAGTCGCAGTGTTGTTTGTTTAATGTAAAGTATTTGAATAAAAATTGGAAATGCCAGATAACATGAGATGACATTTTCCAAAACATTTATTACCTACAACACAGAACACAGTAGCTTTGGAGAGGCTACTGCAAGCAATCAGTTAATCTATATGAAAGAAATGTAACTGTTCCTGTATGCATCAGCTGATACAGCATATGGTTTCACTGAATTTTCAGTCAGAGTGGTCCTATGTGTGTGGGTGGCAGGTTTTACCTCTGGTGAATGTGAGACCAGTAATGTTCCCACATCCAAGGTCAAGCAAGTGTGGCTGTGTGAGTATGCTCTGTTATGTTTGCGTGTGTGTGTGTGTGTGTGTGTCAGTATGCGTGCGTGTTTTTTTATATACGGATAAAGGGAGCTGATGGTGGAGATAGCGAGGGAGGAATAGAGAGTGCGTACCTGCAGTATTCTCCTGAGTGGGTTTTCATCTTCAGGCGTCAAAATAACCTCTTCACTTTCTAAGCCATACCCACCATCTTGACCTGGAAACACGTACACATATTACTACACTGTCAAAGATTATATCAGTATACATATTAAGCTGATTGCAATGCTGCACTGCAGACAGCAACATAATCATGAAAGTTCAGCCGATTTCACACACGCCACAGACTCACAAAGACACACACACACAAGCATAACAAGATCCTGCGTACACCTCGGTGCTCAGGCTCCTATCTATTTCCAGTTGTTTTGCGTCACCGCAGTGACTCATCAGCAGTTTATTTCACAGTTACAGTAGTATTGTTTCGTGTTTACAAATACTGTTTATCTCGTTCCAGCAATATGTGATTTTCCTTCATATAATTTAAAGCATTTAAGGATTTTTTTTCTGCCTTTTTGTCAAAGTGCCTAAATATAGCCACACATCTGAATTGCCACTGAGGTGTATGGATCACACAGACACATACACACACGCCACACTGCCAAATCTGTTTGTATTACAATATAGCAGAAGATGATGTCTCCAGCATTAAAGTGAAATGCATCTGTCAGGACTATCTATCCAACACATCAGCATCAAAATTACCATGGCAGGTTTGATTGAATCAGGCCTTGTGTCATGCCGGATTTGTTACTTACTTGATGTGACTCTTGTTGCTTGTTTGGAGTTCTCTTTGCTGTGGAAAAGACAGAAGACATAATAAGGTCTTGTGATCACAAGATGCAGTGAAGTGTTGATGGTTTTTCTTTTTTGGACAATGCTCCATAATATGTACAAGGTGCTTATTTAGCATTTTCCCTTCAGCTGGGAAGCTAATTGTCTACTGATGCAGCTGCAGCAAACAGAGGGACAAAAACAGCTTTGCAGGTTAGTCTGTATTTAAAAAACTCTTCCAAGAATATTAAATGTTGCAAAATTAATTTTACTATGTTGTAAAATGAATTTTAATAAACGTTTAGTAGTTTTTGTATGGTCAGTGTTTTTATATTTAGTCAAAAATGATAATGCACATTTTCATACACATGTAACACACAAATGCATATAACATGATGCTTAGGTACAGTAAAAAGTGTTATGCTTTAAAGTTGGTAAATACCACATACCTTAATTACATGTTTTGTGTATTAAAGGACATTTACAAAGTATATATAGCTACTAAACAGCCATACAAAAACACAGTTTATGCATATTGTTGTATTGAATGTGCATGACACTGACCACATTGCTAAAATAAATACATACAAATTTTAATGTACATTACAAACTTTTAAATTGCATTTTGCAACATATACGATCAAAACCTTTTTTTTTACACAGTACTGTACAATGCACAGTTCCAGAAGACTTAGTATAATACTTTGACCACAGAATTTTATTACCAGTTTACAAAATAATGAGTTAAAACAAAATAGCTTTGTTTGGTGTCTGTGTTGAAGGAATTCAGTATTTGCGTGGTGTATTGCTTTTACTAAATGACCGATCTTCAGTATTGGACTGACCTACATAGTGCACAGGGGACAGAGGACAAATGATTTCCTTTTCCGCCACGTGTTTGGCCTCGCAGCCATGCTCTCAGTCTAACTAAACCCTGCATAGCCTTGGACTTCTTGAAGCTTAGGCTGATCCTTTTAACGGTCTAATCAAAGACGTAATACGCCAGCAATGGGCTTACTGAGCGGCGCTGACATGGCCAGTTTTGCTTATTGTGATGGTCCACCCAGCTGCTCCGACCGTGTGGTCTGTCCATGCCTGTCCGTAGTGATCATCTGGGCTGGCTTGTTAATCTCCACACAATAGCCAGTTATAATGGGCTTGTAAAAGGTAAACCCTAAGACCTGTGGGAGTGGTCATGACTACTAGCTTCTGTCTTCTGTGTGACTTCACCAGGCAGTACTTCAGCCTGTTTGTTTATCAGCTTTGGTCATAATGTATTTCAAATAATTTTATGAATTGCTGCACAACAAAAGCAGTGCCTGTAAAGACATTCATCTGTGAATGATACTGTCTTTGTTATCTTTGGTTGAATAGTAATGCTGTGATCTTGTGGGAAAGGCCTTTTAGAAGATACACAAGATAGACTGAGGCTGACCTGAATATTTCTAAGTTCAAACACAAAAGCCAGTCAATAGCTGTGACTGCTGTTGTTTAGGACTGAACCAGACACTGGTGGAACTACCCCATATGCTGTATTTAAGTGATATTTTACATTCTGTAATAAAAAGGGGTTACATTAACCCTACCTTCACAAGTCTTAGAATACAGTCTTGTGATTTGTGAGCCGAACATTACATGTAATCTGAATTTGTAACATTATCAGGCTTGTTTGGTTACCACAAGAAAGTTCTGTTCTCATTGAGCTGCAGTTTTTGTCATATACTTATTTCTATGAAGAAGGGAGTATGTGTATCTTACAACATGCATTTTTCATTCGCCTTTCATGCTCAAAATCTCAAATAGTTGGACTGGAATTTGGCCAGATTCAACGAAATAATGGATCTTTTCACGTCACTATGACATTTTCACTGATTGGCTCAAGGGTCCTATTGTTGGCTCATTCATCCATGCCATCCACGGATGCAATGCACAATATCTCAGACACAGCTGTCTACATTTTTTTTTTCTGAAGAAATGATGCACCTCCCCTCATCCATTCTGACATTAAAAAATATTACTTATTGGTGAACAGACTTGGGCAGCAGCTCTAACAAAAAAAAGGTATTAGGAGGTCATGTGTCTGGTAGGTTGAGGGTAGGATGCCACACATATCACTACCAGCAGCCTGCAGTAGTTATCTACCCATCTGGTGCAGTTTCCACCTGGGCAATATTGTGTAGTTTAGTGCCAGATGGATTAGGATTAGTGGTAAGTACAGGGCAGGTCTACTGGAGCCCGAATATCGAGAGACGTAGGCCCTGAACAAGATGAAGAGATTAAGGCATGATGTCAGAGCCGACAGCGTTCTGGACAGTTCAAGTGAACTGACCTCCGAAAGCGTGACTTACTGTACACCCAACTTTAACCATGACCATTAACTTAATAATAAGTTAATATCAACCGGTCGAATAGAGCAGTTAAAGGTTATTTAGTTAAACTTGTGTAATTTGAATCCCCTGGTGAAATCAAATATGCACTTTCCCTCTTTATTAGACATATTTCTTTGACCTATATTAACTGAATTTATTACATTTGACTTCCACTAGCTAATCGATATTATACTCATGATAAACCTATTGTTATACTGTTAGAACATTCTTTTTTTTATTTGTACTCATGTATTGCCGATTAAAAAGGTTGCTGATATTTTTTTTCAGGAAAGTAATGGGCAAAATAAAGCATGTCTGAGAAAACAGACTACTCTTTTGTTGTGAATCATTTATGGTGACTTTGTTTCTGGTCACCTGTGCTGTGCTGCAGAGTAATCAGGTAGGTTTTCTCAGTAAATCCAATTAATTTGAGATAAGCTTCAGTCCAGTTGAACAGGTAATGATGGCCGCATGCATGATGATGTAAAATGTGAGCAAGTAAGTGATCAGCAGGGAGGTAATATGCTGTCATTTCCTGTATACAAGCATCGTCAACCTATATACTGCTGTGTTTGTGCGGGCGCCAACTCCAAGCGTAAATGTCATGATTGGCTAAGTTATGTGTGTGTAGACATTCCTGTGAACTGGCTTGTACGTAATGTCTGCATCTATTATTTCATGGGTAACAATATGACAGTTTACTTATATGGCAAATCCAAATATTTACATTTGCCCAGGTGAATGCTGGGTAAGCATGTTTGTATATGAAAGAGCTGCCAAAGGCGTAGTGCTTTTGGCAGCTGGCCGTTGTGACTGAAACCTCAGCAGCGTGGTAGATGCTTGGACGCTGCTCACTTATCACCTGCACTGATATGTGAAACTTATAACAACATAAAGGTTAAAAAACCTCTCGTTAAAAATTTGGCATCTAAATTTCACATCCGCTTTCCATATTAATACATGTATCATGTAAACACTGCATAGCTACAGTCGGTTTGTGTCATTATAAACAAGCTGCATATGCAACCCCCCTCCCTCCAGCCCCTCCCAAATGCAAGTGAATAAGCACTCCTTCCTCTGCACCTACCCAGGCCTCAGCTGGCTGAAAGGAGCCAGAGGAGTCTGTGCGAGCATGAGTGTGTGAGTGCTAACTAAAGCCCAGTCGTTTGTTCCTGTGCCAGTTTCGCGAGGTCAGCAACCCAGGACTGCTGCGGCCCCGTCATTGGCTCAGCCTGTCACACGGTGCCTGGGTGCTGAACAGGCCCTTTATATAATCAAAGGAAATGCCAGAGCCACTCCTTGGCTCACTTCGTTCCCTCTGCACATATCCTTAAATATGTGCACAAGTAAGTGTACAAACGTGCACCTACACATAACATAAATCCAGATCACCAAGATTAACCTAAATACATTATGAGGACTGTCAGTCTGTTATCATCACCGTTATTTTTAGCTAAGTAAGTGTCTGGATTTTAAATATTAACAACAATAAGATTAATCTGCACTACTTATGGTATCTCAATCAATACACTTTCAGTGAGTTTATTCAAGACCATAGATGTATAGCTGAGCATCATCCCTCATCCGTGCCTCTGCTGTGTGCTGCTGGGCAGAGAGAAGGTGTGGTGCCTGCTCCCCAAACATGTAAACAAATCCTCTTCGCCTCTGCTACCACTGAGTGCTGAGCCACTGCCCTCTGACTGACTCTCAGTAAACCAGGATCAGCCCATCCAAGCCTCTACATCCTACGACAGGAGTGGTGGGGAGTAAAGGCTAGTTAGTTTTGTTTCAGCACAGTGTTTAACTATTTTCTGTGTGATTAAATTAGGTCTCTGTAACCTAAACATTTCACTGAACATATATGAAATAGTGAATATTTAGCAATTCAATGTGGACCTTTAGCCATTAGACTTTGGTTTCTCAGCCTAGAAGCATTGTCACTGTGTATATCAATGGCGTATCGGACTACAGTGACGTGTTCTTGTACTCATATTTCCTTATATTATGCCTACATGAAATATCACACCCAGCTATGATAGTATTCACAATGTACAGGGTGAACTGCTTATTCAAAGTAATCTCAGGAAATGTTATGTTTTTTGTTTTGTATATGTTTGGGGGGGTTTCTGTGGGGGTATGTAAAGTATATTCTAATTGATGTAAAAGTATTCAATATTGGGTGAATGATTGTATGAAATCATTTACCCAATTATCAATTGCATGAAAACATGTCTTAATCCCACACTGTGCAGGTGCTGGCCTATTAATAGATTTATTAGTGCAGATTAAGCTTTAGGAGTTGACTAAGATGCCACTGCTCCCATTTAATTGTAGCTTTGATAACAGCATCAAATTTGACTTCAGGTCAAGAGCTAAACTTAATCTTTCTTGAAAAAGGGATCCCTGATCAATCTTCCACTGGCAATCCAATACTTTAACTTCTTATCCTGTGTCTATATTTGGGTCACTTTGTCAGTGTTTAACAGTTTAAAATTGAATGTAAGCACATGTTGACTACACAGTGTGACAGATAAACCTTTGCAACTGCAAACAAAATACTCCATGAGACATTATCTTGACACTGTGTCACTATGTGATCGCCTGCTGATCAACAAATACACACGCAAGAGTAAGTGGCTTTGACGCATATTTTACATGGTACCTATAAGTGTTTTATTTTCAGAATTCTGGATTATTGTTTTGTATCTTGAGTATGACGTTATATGGAAAGATACACAATTCTTGTGCTGGTCTATTTTTGCTGCCCCCTTTTAATCTTTGTTGAACATTGTCAGTAGCCAGTTGTCATAGGATAGTGGGAATGATGTAATGTAATTTGAGTGTGTTGTAACAGGCTCTTATTTAACTGACTTGTATAATAATTTGAGGAATTTACTGAGCCAAATTAACCGAACACTGCTTTTCATTGGTAATTGAATCAAGTTTGTATTGTAATTAAAATGTGACTTTTTATATCTTATTCTAAATTTTAAACATTCTACCTTACTCATTTTCAGTTGGCAAGAGACATGTCTTGAATCATTTTCATCAGGTATTTGATCTTTTCATAAACATGTTTTTACAACAAATCTATTAAAAGCTGTGTGTCAATATGTTATCTAGTAATTCCAGCTATGATTTTTAGCTTTATAGTTCATGCTACTCATTACAACATTTGTGACCAGCTTCGTATAAGACATCCTTTTTATTTCTTCAGAGTCTTGCAATAAATAAAGCTTACAACAGCGTCAACATTTTTTTTTCATTTGTAAACAACTACAACTACATCCGCAAAATCTCATCTTGCAGTAGATTTCCTCCCATTCTCTATCTCTGCCTTGGCTGTTGATAGACTCGGATGAGTGAAGAGGTCATTTCCAAAATTACTACTTAGTCTCTGGACCCCTAATCTGTACCCATATTTGGATCATATTCATTTTCAGTGGAAATATATTCTGCTTGGATTGTTCTATTATAATTGCTACCCTAGAGATTATTACAGTTATATAAAAATGTGTAAACATGGAGAATTGGTCAAATTATGTATGACCTTTTGCACTGCAATTATTTTGTCTTAAAGAGGGCAAACGCCTACAGGAAAGACATCACCATTTCTAAAATGTACTTCTAACACATTTCCCAGACAGTATTTGGATGATGATTAATAGGAAGGAAAAATATAAACACACACTAGGTCCTTTCTGGTTAGTATTTTAATCATTTTGTAAAGCTCTTGGCTATCAATCTTAGTCTAGTTCTATATTTGTCATAGTGCCACACACGTCAGTGACCACAGTAAATCAGGCTTACCAAACATTTTCTCTCCATTATCTTCCTGCTACCCTGTGTCTATTAGTAGTAGAGGCTTCTAACTCACCGTACCTTTTCTTTTACATTTCCAACCAATGTTATGAACCCAACAAGGCCTCTGAAATAAAAGGCATAAAAGGCTGCTGTTATATAACAGCATCTTAGAGTGTGTCAGAGCCGAGAACAGAACTGTGACTAGAGAACGCAAGTGTTACGTCGCAGAGTTACGCACAAAGTTTGATCCAAGGAATAGGCTCAAAACCCCAGGAGAAATTAATGTAGCCCTTCTCTGTCGGAGTGACTGCGGTGAAAGGTTGAGCTCGGGATCTGTCAGGGCTTCGCAAACTCTAGATTGAGCTGGAATGGGAGCAATCCCCTGAGTCTTTGTATATTGAATTCTAAATCCAAGTTATCTGTGCCCTCGACTTCCTAACATGTGCACAGATTAGATTGTTAGTTTAATAAATGAAAGCATGACAGTATTAATCTTTAATTCTCCAGAGTGTATTACTTTCCTGAAAGTGCAACAAAAAGGTAAATCATTTCAATGATTAAATAGCATTGAGCCAGAAACTACAGCATATTAGGGCTTCTAAGCATTTGCGCTATAGAGGATTGTGTGAGCCACAGTGCGTGGCATAGTTTCAAGAGCCTTACATGGCTTTGGCACAATAATATTGGTCTTTGCCTTTGTGTCTATGTAAGCAGGCGGGAACTGGTGCTAGCAGAGGCCCTGGCTTCTGGCTCAGTCCCATCCCTGTGCCACCATTGTGAGTGCCCCCAGGTTCTGAGTCCTGAATATGTTATCCAGATTTGACCTGCAGGATTGCATGTGCATTATGCAGACATGGCCCGGCTAGAATTCCCTTCTCCACTCTTCCTCTCTTGCTCTCTCCCTCTCTCTCTCTCCCTCCCAATGACTGCATCAGTAAACAGACCCCAACAGACCATCCCTGATGCATCCTCTCCTCCCTGTCCCATCCCTGTTTATCTTCCCTCCATGCTGCTCCCCCTCTTCTCTCCCCTCTCCTTTCCTCCCTCTCCTTGTACCTCTCCTGCAGGCCCCCCCAGCCTTATTTAGCTCCCTTCTGCCAGACCAACACTACTGTACAGACAACAGCCCCATCCGTGATCAATGAGCAGCGTCTGTTGCAGTCCTCAAGACTGAGACAAACAAAGCCTCGCAGCTGGCTCTCTCTACACCAACACTGCCTGCATTCACGGTTTGTGATACATCCGAGGTCAGGTGGGGAAGAGGGAATGGAGGCGAAGAAAAGAAAGAAAGACCCTAACAGCATCCCAGCATCCCTGCATGTATCTCCCTGTACACCCCCCAACCCCCATAAACCCCCACCCCCATACACCCCTCCTCTGTTCACAGCCATAGAGAGGATGGATTTACCTTCTGTCCAGGATTTCAGGCACTTCGTCATAAGTGAGTCCCGGCTGCAGCTCTTCATCAGTGAAGGAGAGCCCAGGCCGGCTGACAGCGGACAGCAAGGCAAGGGAGCAGAGGAGGAACGCGTGTGCAGCCATTGAGACAATGAAAGGAGACTGCCGCTGGTGGAGCTCCGCTTCATAATCTGCTCTCCTAGCAGAGTCTGACTCCCAGCTCTTCTGACTGGCAGTCGCAGTGGCCAATCAGCTGCGAGCAGAACCGATCAGCGTGCGTCACAGTCCCCTCGCTGCAAGCCCCTCCTCTTCCCCCCTCCTCTCCTCTCCCTCTCACCCTACTCCCTTCTCTGTCATCTTCCGTCTGCCTCTCTCACTCCGCTCACCCTCCCATCTCCACTCCTGTGCTCTCCACCTTCTCTCCCTCTCGTCCATGCACACATAGCTGCAGGCAAGTCCTAAGTATAGACAGCGGCTCATTCTTTTTCATAACACATCTCACTATACCTATGCTACCTACAAATAAAGCACCCTTAGACACACGTAGAGACACGCGCATACCAACACAGACACGTTGGCACACACGTCCGCACGCACTGTCACACGAGCAGGCTCACACTCTCTCACACACACACACACACCTCGGTGGAAAATCACCTGGGAATGTCAAGGTCAAATTGTGTCTGAGGAGAGGAGGGGGCTGACATGACAATAGGTGTCCACAGAACAAACAAAAAAACAGCCATGACTGCATGACCTACATCTCCAGTGTGCTGCCACAATAGCAGAATTAATTCACTTGATCTTTGTGTTGTTGTGAGCACTGAGGGGGCCTGCGGCTGAGAAAATTGTCCACTGAGGCTGCAAATATGGATGACAGTAACAGCTGAGCAGCCGTGGGATGAGGGTCCAACTCTGACGACCCTGACGGCTGATCCCATTTCCTCCTCATTATCCAGCCCCCACGCTTGTGATGCCCCAGGATCTTGATGCATCCTCTCATATCTTTTATTTCCATATCCGCATCCGATGATTTTCAGAGCAGAACATTAAGAGTGGTTATATAACCAAATGTTTTGACCTACTATCATGGATATTCACACTGATGCCTGGCAATGATTCACACTAAAAGAGTGACTGCAGAGCAAAACTTTTGATTCTTCCTGTCATACATTAACATTTCCCGCTCAAAAACACGCCTTCTTCACTATGTCATGGAGGTATAATTATTAAGACCTTTCTGCTGAACCCTCAAAAGATAGGTAGGCCTATGTCCATGGTAAATGAATGACACTACATTGCACATAAAACAGAATGTCTCAGTAAGTTCTGAGAAAAAGATACCTCTAGGCTATATATATAGGCCTATGTGTCACAGAACACAATTGTTGACTATGACATGTACATAAGCTGATTGTGATTGTATTATTTGAACTAATATTATAGCCATTTGTGCTATGACCATCGTTGTGAAATGGTTGAGGGAATGAAAGGTCAGCTGTGTCTCCTAAAGCCATACAGTAACAGGAGGTGACTAAAGGCTGTCTCAGCCCTCCTCGTCTGCCTGCCAGCAATGGTCACTTCAGCAGGCCAGTGTGTCAGTCTACTGGAGGGAAAATGCAACCTAGACTGTCGCTGCTGCCATGACAGTGTGACAGCATCACAGAACATCCCACAGAAAGACAGCCAGGTGTGATATCTTTAAAAGAAGATATCACCCTCATAACATTTGGTCCAACAACTGGACACACATCTATCAATTACTTTTAAAATAGGAAATAACACACTACTTCTCTTGCAAATGAAATGTTGAGTTTGTGAGCAATACAATACACTCAGGAGTTTTTTCTGCTATAGCCTTATTTGATCTGGTATAAACAGTAGCTTTATTGTGGCTAACGTTAGCTTACTTGAGATTTTGCTGTGTATCTGACATTTCTAAGTCACTTTCATTCAGTCACTGACATTTCTAAGTGCTGCCTTTCTGACTTTTCTCAACTTGTGCCACTGTTACACTACATTTTTGGCATTTGTCCATTATCCTATCTTTGTCACCTGTGGCCACAGTGGTTTTCATTCAACTAAAGTCACATAGCCTATCTTAAAGTGATACATTTTCTGAAGAAATCGTATCATGCAGGGGTGGACAAAATAAAAAAACTGTTTAGTCCAATAGACCAGCAGTGTCACCAGTATAATGCATTTCGAAGGCTTGTAATACTCAGGCTTTGTTGAGACTATCAACTCTATCCTATTTGAGGCTGTAGTCTGTGTTTGATTTGCACTGGGATTGGTTGCACGGTGCTCTTTTTGTCCACCCAGTCCATGAGTTTTTGTTTTGCCCCCTCTTGGTGAGTCATACATTATGAAACAGATCGAACATAGAGAGCTGGGGGGTTACAGTCTATTTATAGGTATGATCTCACATCCAACTTTTTAATCCTGCTCTTTATGCCCACATAAAACACTGGGGTCTGCTATACACAGGGTGATGTAACAGGTTAGTGCAGTTTTAAATTGCTCTACAGCATGTGTTGATGATGATATACGACTGCTAATCTACCAGCTAGCATGAACATCTGATCTCTGCAATGTGAAAGCTGTAGCAGCATTATTCAAAACACTAAACCCTGTATTCATTAAGAGGCCTTGAGTGTTGTGGGGGAGTAAGTGCATCACTGTAGGTATTTAAATGTATTTATAGTGTAGTGTGCACTTAAGTGAGTGTAGGTCCACATTCATGTCATTGAATGAATGTGGTGGTTAAGTTCATGATAGAAAATGTGGAAAGAGACACGTTTTTGATTTTTTTATTGGTATACATATTTGCTCTCGGTCACAACACTGTCCATCATAGTTCTCTACTTTTGTTGCCTTTTTTGATGACCTTGCTCTCTCTACACAAGCACACACACACACACACACAAATTTTCATGTTCAAGACAAGGTCAGTAAATAAGGCAACCTAAGATGACGACAGATATCATCGCATGACGCAAATATCATTGTAAGTGATGAAATGTATGACATACTTATCATTTTCCATGAATACATAAACATCCCATCTTTCTAGTGAGGTGGCTCTCAGCAATCACATTTCTAGTCATCGTACTTATGAGTATAATGACAGAATGAACTCATGATCAAATGAACTCCCTAACTCCTTCCATAAAGTCCCAATCCTGATTACTGAATATTTCATTCAAATACACAGTATGTATTTCCAACACATATGCGAAAACATCCTTTATAAAAACTAGCCTATTTATTAAATATAGAACAATCTCCAGGTAAGCACACAGTTTGCTGATTAATCTGCTGAGATTACATAATGTCCTTAAAAGCTTTCACTGCTTCATGTCATACAGGCATTGTCCCAGGCAATATGATAAATGGAGGATATATTACTTATTGATATGCAACTAAATAGTTATGTAATATAAAGGTAAGAAATGAGGCCTTATCTCCCCCTGTATTCTGTCAAAACAATCTGTTATAACAGCAGATTTTGTTTAAAACAGGCAATATGTCCATCATAAATGAACATAGATACTCTCTGAAAAACTATATCCATTCATAAAACACTCACCACGTAGTTTCTGGTTCTATTAACCAGTGAAATACAGTGTTGCTCTACACCTTTAAGCTGGCAGGATAAATCATGTGATACAATGTAAATGAGAGACCCTCAACACAGAGCAATGCAAAGATTTGATTGGCTGAAACCTGTGAATGGCCAACATTGATGATTAACATTCAAGACACAGCACTGGAGTTTCATTCAGTCCTTGGTTCCTCTTGGCTGGTGCTATGCCAGACTGTGCCACTTGATGGCGCTCATATATAACCCAACAGAATGCCTTCACTCCTTCAGGAATATGGGCTTATTTCATGAGGCACAATGTTAACATAAGAAGCATGGAGATACAATATAAAGCAATAACAAACTGCCCCTAAAACACACTTCAAAAGTCTGTGCATTTAGCTCTATCAGTGACTCAATAAATACATTAATAAATTAAATACATTCAAATGAGTAATACATTACCTGTTAGTGTGATAAAACACAATTCCAGAACAGAAAACTTGTGTTACAATATGTCATTTTTCAAAATAATTAGTGATAGTGAACCATTCCCCTAGTGAAATAGCAGCAAGAAATCCTATGGCCTACAAGAGAGACAATTCAAGACCCTGTTCACAAACTAAGCTCACCTAATGAACTCTCCCTTTACAAAAGATAAAGTAGGATGACAACTCAAAGCAATACATTGGCTGATAAGGGAGAAAAATATGTCTGAGAGGTGAAGTGGTTTCAAGATCATATATGTAGATGCTAATTGATCTGTCAACACAAATTACATACATGCATGTCCTAATTTGTCAGCCCTCAGAATACTAGTATTAGATGTTGTATAATACATGTGTTTCCTTCTTACTTGTCTGCTTTCCTTTACACAAAAACTTCATCCTAGCGAATGAAGACAAGGAGAGGACAAGGAGACTCATTTGTAGCTTTTAGATGCACCGGGTTCTTTCATTATATACTGAAAGACCCTTTGTGAAGACGCGAGGCCTTAGTCTTTAGCTTTAGTCCTTAGGCCTAGTAAAAGCTGACCTAGATCTATACACAGTGCTTTATTGTAACTATGACATTTTTTTATTATCAAAATACAATCTGAAACTGGCAAATGTGTAGTCACGTGCCTACAATATTGTCTGCAAGTTTGCTTTTCCCCTCCATACCTGACTAATCTAAAAGAAAAATAATAAAATCACAGATAATATTAGAAGCACAGGTCTATCCATGTATCAAGAGTATAATCAAACTAGACAACAACTATCATGCCAAGTCTATGTTTATCTGACAAGTGTAAAGATAGTCATGATAATATTTCCTCACTGTTGTTATGTGGTTGGATACAGAGTAATCTTTCCATATGATTTGATTGTCTAGAAACTCTAGAAACTAAATGTCAGAGAGAGAGAGAGAGAGAGAGAGAGAGAGAGGCACCGGACTGTAAGGAAGGACGAGTCAAACAAATCTGTAAACAAATAAAGAAGTCTCTCTATATAAATATAAACTCTAGCATTATCTGATAACTATGGAGTTGGTCAGCGCTTGTTCAATGCACACAAATATAAAACGGCAGTCCTGGAACAAATCATTTGTTCTCATCTAGAATCAGCTTCAGCCTCCCTGCTTTCTAATATTTGCCACAAGACAGAAAGAGGAAAATGAACCCCCAGGTCAGTGTCTAAAAGCAACTATACTGGTCTATAAAATACGCATAAAAGACAGAAGGCACAGAAACACAAACCCACCATGGAGTGGGATGGACTGACAGCATTTTTTTATGGGGAGCAAACTGGATGTAGCTGCAGGTCTGCTGGCAGCAGGTGGGATACTTACAACTTGCGACGTCTGGAAAATAGCAGAGATTTATATATTTGCGGTCTCATTTTCATTTCGTTTGTTATGGACCTTTACATAGATATGACTGAGTCCTTCACTGTTCTTCTCCTGGCCCCAATCTAGTTGTGAGTGTGACCACAGAACCGGGTCAGTCGCTAGAGCCAAAAGTCACATTCAGTGAATGATAAACCAAGAGGCAACGCAGTTGTGGTCAACTATCCTAACCTGCATTAAGCCCAAAAAGCTTGTGTGCTTTATGTCCCACAACAGAATAGATATACACTGCTTTCCTCCATTTTTTCCTCCAGATCAAATGAAGTGGGAAGCCACTTTTAGCTACAGATGCGATGCAGTCCTTTTATTATACACCTCATCCTGTTTCATCACACCTGTCATCTCCTGTGTTGTTTGATTCGCTGCCTTTGACTGGATAGGTTCTGTCTTTCCACCAACCGGCTTGGCCACAGTCATATTTACCACAACAACCCCTTTGGTCTCTTGCCTCTTCTCATCTTTTGCTGTTTCTTCGGTCTTGCTGATGCTACGTTGGTGGACAGGGGTTGTTGTTTTCAAAAGGATGGGTGCTTTCCCCTGGGGCAGATGTGGGTCTTCACCAATGTTGACAGTGATGTTGGTGTAGAGAGGCTCCAGCTCTTTGGAAAGGAGCTCGTAGGTCAAAGAGTTGAGGCCGTCAGAGCGCCAGTTGAGTCTGGTCCTTTTCAGAAGGTCAAATCTAGAAGGATGAACATAATATCACGTTTTGAGTGCTTGCATGTGTGTGTGTGCGTTCCAGGGTCAAACTTTAAGGAAATAGTTTGACATTAAGGGAAATGTGTTAACTTTCTTTCTTGCTAGCTGTTTCCCCCTTTCCAATCTTCATGCTACGCTTAGTAAACCATCTCCTGGCATGCATAAGGCAGTAGATATTGTTGGCATGACAGAGCGAGCAGAGGAAAATCTCAACAAAAGAAAATTAAACAACCGTTACTGTAAAAAGTCAATATGCAAAGATTTGAAGATAGGATAAGACTGGGACAAAAAGGGCAGACAACATTATAACAACACTTGTCCTCAGCAATGGCAATGAAGCCTTATTAGTGGTAGTGAGTATTTATTTTACAGTTTGAAAATTTTTGTTTCATAGTCCAAAAACATCACAATCACCCAAGGACAAAATATCCCTAGATCATTTTTGTGTTTCTAAAAGTGTGTCCACCTGTACCTGCGTGGGTTTTGCGCATTCCCTCTGTCTCCTTTATGCTTAATCATCTTGTAATGACCAATGGCCACTGGAGGGCGCATGATCTTCATGCCAGACAGACGTACTCTGGATAGGCAGCACACAACAGGAGTCAACAGGAACAGCATAAAACTGGAAAACTAAATCTCAGAGTCACAGCAATGGATCAACACAGGCTGGCACTTTATTATTCATGCTATTTTCTATAACCAAAAACAGCAACAGTACATCTAACCTCTAAGGGATACACTTAAAAGCCGAAAAATAAACAACTAATTGTGGGTGATTTAGGAGAATAAAATACTTTTATAGCAGTGGAAAACACCATGGTTCCCTTTTTCCATCTCTGGTGCTCATCTACCACCCCATTTATCTACATCAATCAAAATATGGTGTAACTAAAGTTGTGAATGTCTAGTATATGATATATTTTAAGTAGCAAACATCATGCACAAAAGGCAAATTGTTACAAAAAGTAGGCGAGAAATATTCTTGTAGTTTAGTCTCATGTAATAATTACTGCAACCTTTTTGGTTTTCAGTGTCTCTCATAACAGACTGGCAAATGATAGAAGAGCCAGAGAGTGGAGAGAGGGGACTCTCAGCACAGAAATGAAATGAGCCTGAAAACTGCCTAAAAAGTCTTAAGCGCGCAGCCCAGCCCAAATCCACAAGCGAATCCATGCAAGCATACTCACTGAGCCCACTCCAAGAGACACACAGCAAAGCCACAGCAGTGGGAGGGGATGTGAAGATGAGAAGATAATGTTAGGACAAAACAAAAGTTAAACATGAGGAAAACATGAGTAAGGAAACTGTAGACATGAGAGAAAAGATGAATGAGATAGAGGGGCTGAAATGGCCATGCTTGTAGCTTTGATGCTGATACACTCGAGTACACCTCACATGTCATCATGCAAGGATGTGGACCTCTGCCCCATTCAACCTCTCCTCACCTGGCTGCAATGTCATCATCCTCTCCACCCCAACCCCAGTACTGGTTAGGGAAGCCGTTCATCTTCATGTACTGGTCTGGGGTCACTGCAGACACCCCACCAAAATACTGTGGGTACGGCAGCCTGGGAGGGTCACATCACCAATGTACAATCTTGAAAATAATGTATCAGCACAATACATTTCAATAGAAATCCATCCACACACACATACACACCATGCTTCTACCTGTATCTGAACTTATCCATGGCCACAGACAGGTGTGTGGGGAACTGCTTGTGGCAGGTGTAGGTATTGTGGTCGTTCTCAGGCAGCAGGTCAACATCATGCAGGAAGATGCAGCTCCAGTCTTCATCTCTGAGGGCTTCCCGTACTCCAACATTTAGCAGCTTGGCTCGGTTGAAAGTAGAATTCCCCCACTGAAGACAGAAACAGAGACAGAGGTTAAAGCACAGCTACACGTGAATATATTCATTTTAAAACAAATACAGCATGTGTTAAATACTCAATACTGATTGGCTAAGGGATATTGTGTTATTGCAGAACAGATGATTTTTTGACATCTTTTGAGTACTATGAGTGACTATGGTTACAGTTCAGCTCCACTGTAGCCTGAGAATGCAAGCTGGCAACAGGCATATGACTTACAATAGTCATTGTAATAATATTATCTTAAATATTCAGTCAAGCCACAGAAGCTCTAAGAAGTAAGTCTAAAAAAATTCTGGTGATCCATTTTCGAGGTCTGACTTCAGGTCATCAGGTAAAAACAGTTCTCTAAAAAAGTGTTTTCATCTGTTTTTTAGCCAAAAGAAAGAAATTACAGTAATGTTACATAACTTGCTAACACACAATGTATGTGGCTTGCTTGTGTGCATAGAGAAATTACATCTCCCCTGGAAGAATGAATACTTTTAGTCATGTTTAGCATATGGGTTAGTGGTGCACTTTAGCCCCTTGTGGCTGAAATGAGTATTACAACAACACACACTTCTCACCTGCCAAAACTTTATTTAATTTTGGTGAACTGACCCTTAAAATCAGATGTTTGCAACACTTAATTAATGTATTTTGCATTGCAGTATTAAACCAACATAATACAGATAACATTCTGGTTATAATGGGCACCAATATTACGCTAGCATTATACTTGGATGGCACAAAAATACAAACATGTTACAGCCACAGTTACACCAATACTATGCCAGTATAACACAGTGATAGACTGGTTATACATCCATAATACCAACACCCACCACTACAACAGAAATATTACACTAGTGGTACCCTAATATTACAACATTAATATACTGGTACTACATTTACAGTTTGCAATAATAGCCTACATAGTAGTAATAAACCAGGAATATACCACAACTGTGTTACACCAGTATGGCACCAGTATTACGCTAGCAATGTACTGACAATACACCTGCACAACTGAGAGACAAGTTATTTAATGACACACACTCACACACACACACAAAAATACTGATAGTAACATTTTAAAGCAGCAAACAACACATAACCTGACCTGCTGGACTATATAGATGCTGTAGTGGATCTGCTGTCTTTGCAGGAAGGGGTGGAGGTGGTAGAGGAGAGCACGGAGGTGGGTCTGCCGGTTCCGGTACGGTACCACTATCGCTGTGTGGTGGCGAGGTTCACAGTCTGGAGGCCGGTAGCGTCCGCCTGGCAACACTAATGGGTTCCTCTGTCTGATCTCCTCCAGGGACAGAGGAGAGGAAAGATGGACGGACACAGGTCCGACTGGAACAAAGGAATTGAAAAAAGTGTGAAAAGTGGTAGGCTATTGTCTGGCTTTTGTCTGACCAACAGCTTAGCAGAATGCCACACAATTGTTCACTGTGCATTTGAGTGTCTGTGCGTGTGTTACATAATAGAGCACACATTAAACCACTCTCACTCTCTCACCCAGCAGTGGGGAGGGGATCTGGCAGTCTCTCAGTGGTGGTCCCGTGGCAGGGGGTCCAGTGCCAGAGTTGCGAGGCGGGGGAGGCGGCACTCCCAGATGACTGAGGTTGGTATAGACGTCGTGAGGCCGAGAGTAATCAAACTCCGGCTCTGTGGTGTGCACCAGGACAGACACCAGGCCTCTAAAGCCCCCAAGGGAGAAATAGAGAACAAAGGCAAACTGGAAGCCCACCAGCAAGGCTAGTGTGCACGGGGAGTCCAGAGAACGCCCACAGCACGCCATAATAAAGTAAGATCGTAGATGTACAGTGAAATTCAATGTGGGGGGATAGGGATGGAG
>JAPMOB010229297.1:0-11552 GCA_029875015.1 Lepomis gibbosus | reverse complement strand
ATATATACACACGTGTATATGTATAAATATACATCAGCCTAAGAACTGTTTCACATGCTTACATTTCTAATTTTGTAATTTCTTCCATTGTGCTATGCAGTGCTGTAAAACGGTCCTTTCTTTTTCTTTGCTGCATCACAATGACATGGTCTGTCAACAAATTATAGTACAAACAGTAAAAACGTATCTGTAAATCCTGTCCAATCTCTTGCAATGTATAATTTTAAACTGTTTAAATTGATATGACCTATTGAAAAAGTGCAGTCTTGTGCATTTTCAATCATTGTCATCAGAAAACACTTACAGTACACTGTTATATTGATAACATGACTATAAACATTTTGACTGTCTTGTTCGTAAACAATGACTCAAGGACTTGTCATTCTGATGACACTGACATGTTCACTGACAAATATTTACTTTTGAGAGATAGACTGAGGATTATGAGCAAGTTACGGGTACTTGCAGGTAATCCATTGTGTTGTGCTGTTTGTTCGATATGTTTTGAGAAATGCACTTTTTTGCTAAAGTTAGGGATGATTTGAGAAATGTACCAAAGCATGTGAGAAAAACTGTAAAAAACTGTGTTTTTATTATTATATTATATTTTTTCTATATATATTTTGAATAGCACAGTTCTTCTGGATTGTACATGTACATGTTTGTATTTCACACTTGTTTTGGCGAATGTAAACGTTGATTTGAAGTGACTAGAGAAAAAGTTTTGTTTTGTTGCTGTACTTTTGTAGCTTCTACCTGAATCTCTGTGGTTTGGAGTTTA
Organism: Lepomis gibbosus; assembly: GCA_029875015.1. Taxonomy (NCBI): domain Eukaryota; kingdom Metazoa; phylum Chordata; class Actinopteri; order Centrarchiformes; family Centrarchidae; genus Lepomis; species Lepomis gibbosus. The sequence goes on along the minus strand of JAPMOB010229297.1, from coordinate 10,771 downwards.
GTTCCTTTCCTGTGTTCCTGTTTGTACTTTCACACATCAGCCTTATTTTAGTGGTTACTGAAGTTACTTTCAAAGCAAACCTTGCATTTGCATCTGCTGTTGCTGGCGAAACCGGTAGGATGCTTTTATTGTGGAAACGGCCTGGGAAAAGCATGTGTTTGTCACCAGGTTTGTGGAGCTTCATTAGTGTTGCTACTCTTCAATAACAGCAGGTCTAATCAACCAGATATGGACATATTCTGCGCTATTTTTGCGTTTGCTATAACGGCGTGGAGCAATAGTACAAACAGAGACAGCCACTGTGAGCTAAACAAGGCTGCAGTCGAGAGGCCTTACTGTGGTTTGTGACTAGCAAACCTCCAATACGGTAAAACTTTACCTTGCAGTGCAATGGAAAAATTCTCACAGCCGTGAAAGCGTGGCTCTACTGGTCGCGGTTTTCACGGCATGGCTCAGCATGACTAACCCCCCCACCCCGCACACACACACACACACACACACACAATTGGGAAAAATCTTTAACATAGACCAATGAGAAAAGTGGATGATAAAAAATGTAAGGCTGGCTTTGCTCATTTTTCACAACATATAATTATACAACATATAATTAGGGCTTGGTATCAAACTTTAATCCTGCATTGAACACTTTCGAAGTACAGGTACAAGTAGTAGTAATTTTGCCAGTTTTAGAGAATTTTATCTTATTTCCGTAAAGCTCTTGTGCAGCTACTTGTGTTGAGTAAGGTTTGGCTTTTTTTTTAAATGAAGAAAGGTTTTTGTATAAAAACTTGTTTACATGCTACAAATTAAGGTACCACCCATTGTTTTGGTGTTGGTTCCTTAACATCCTTTAAACATTTCAAACGATATCCATCCTTACCCATGAACCTACAGTCTATACAGTATCTTTTATGATCAAACAACATACTGCTTTCTTATTTTGCCTCCTTTGAGTTCCAATTGCATGTCCTTACAGTAGGAAGGAACCTGTGCCACGAGTATCACCAGAAGTTGCATGCTGTCTGACAATTATATCTGTTGGTATTTCCCAGAGGTTGAGTTTGACGGCTGACTACAATTTGAGCCTTAAGAACCATCAACATCCTCAATCAGTAAATACAGGCAACACAGTGACAGAAACATGGAAGTTTCAGTGCCCCTTAAGATGATGTTTTCCGACGAATATCTGAAAGATTTAAGTGTAAAATCAGGATGTTGCAAGTTAGAGTCCGAATTAGGGTGTGGTCTAGAGACGCCTGTTTCACCACATTACTTCTCAGTGTCGTCATGAGGGGAGGAAAATATTTATTGTGTACTGTGTCGCCTCAGGCAATGGAAAAAAGGCTAACCTAAATTGGTCCTCCTGTGCAGGCTGAATTTGTACCAGGCCATTTCAGTCTTGCAACTAAGGATTTTTTTTTCTAAACAAAAGTGGAGTTAATTATCTTTATAAAAATATTCAATGTAACTATTTTATATTTGTATAAAATATTTGTATCTAGTATCTCTGTCAGCCCTGTGAAAAAGGTTTTGAGGTAGGCACCTCACCTTCTTTGCAGAGTTATTCACATGCAGATAGTATCACTGTGTGCATGTCAAATTATGGCCGTGTGGCTGAACGCTGCATTTGAGGTTTTGCACACCAGCCATTTGGCAAGCATCTGCGATCACTGCAAGCTTAATGATCTCTCATGTTGTGCGTGGGTCCTGACGCTTTCTGTGTGTGTGATTTTCCCCTTTGCATGCTAACTCTTTGTGTGCCTAATCTGTGTCATGTATGCACTATGCACCGCCTTTGTGACCGCCTCTGGCATGTGAGCTCAGTTAAACTGAAGCACCTTGCGTGAATACCATGAAATATTTGGTGTCATTGTGCATTTTACATTTGTGAATTTCCTGTTAGCACTTGTCAGTAGTCATTTCCTCTGTTAAAGTTTGTTTGTGTGTTTGCTGATTGTGTGGGATTGAATTTAAAACAATTACACACCAATTCACTATCAGACTTTTTTGACAGAATTAAATGATAATAGCTGAATTCCTTTTAACTTCTTCAGAGTCCCTGTATTGCTGGCTCACTGTCACACTGCCATGACTTTCTGGGACACTTGAACAGAACAGAACCATTGCTACTGTTGTTATTAAAATCAGAATCAGCTTTATTGCCAAGTAGGTTTACACATGAAAGGAATATGTTTTGGTCTTTTGGCGCTAAACAATAAAGAAAATATAAGAAAGTTAAGAAAGGTAAGGGAAGATTATTGAGCATTTACAAATTGTAAAAACAGAAACAGCAAATGAAAAAGTAATTAAACCTCACTGGAAAACAATGTATACCAAATAACTATAATAATGTTATAGCAAATAAACTAAAGTTGAAATAAGAAAAATAGAACTCAAGTAATTCAAAATGCGGCCTTTTGTTAGGCAAAACCTAAGATTCATAGACAGCACAGATGCTAAGTGAGCAAAACTGAACATGGAGATAAACATTGAATAAGCAAGGCTAAACAGAAAACACAAGACAAGGAGCAAATCCCAAAAACAGAAAACATGGACTAACTGCTAAAGTCTAAACTAAACAGGACAGCAACAGGGAGTCTAAATGCAAGGCGTATAGCAACAAAACAAACAGGGACCGAATTAATAATACAGAGTGGCAAAGGGGGACAAGATAACAAAACGACACAGACAAACTCAACAACAGACTAAGGTAAGTGTGGTCGCTTAGTTGTCTGTTGTTGACAAACTCAAAGACAGATTAACACTAGCAGACTGGACACAGGACAGAACAGACTAGACTGAAACCCAAAACACAACAGACTAAACAACAGATACTGAACTGACCAAATAACTGAAACTCACAGAGAGCTAAACTAAATATAGCCGACAGGCAGAACGCGACACCTTTAAAAAACAAAGTGTGATATCAACTGATTCAACTCTAGAATGCCTTTTCAATATATATCTTTAGCATTTCTTTATTGGAGGACATCTTGGCAAGTACTGATTAGAGTTGCAGCAATGGTTGCACAAAATGTATTTAGTTTTTGATAAATCTATTAGGGCTGCACACAATTCACAGTTCAGTGTGATTTTAAGTCATGGTTCGGTTTATTTTTGGTACAGAAAGGGGAAAAATGCATTCATTTGCTCATTGTTTATTTTGAACTTACTTACTTACATAATAAAATATATTTAAAGAAGAAATAAAATACTGCCTTAAACTACTATCAAGTTCTTCACTAAATAAAATATTCTCAAAACAATATAACATATAATAAAATAAATAGAAATAACTGGATTGCAGTGCAGAATTATCAATCCTAGCCTGTTGGCCTGGTCAGATAAAAAAAACAAATAAATAATATATTTTCCAATGTCTGAAATACAAATTTAAATGCCGAAGAGGAGCTGTGTTTGCACTTTGCCCATTTTTTTCTTTGTAGCAGTGATGTTCACATTCGTGTGGTACCCTTTCAAATGAGTGAACGTTAGCATGTTTGACATGATGCCAGAAACATACCCAATCACTATCACTAGTGAGCAGTGCCGGCACAATGCTTGCATTTGTATTTCACTAGGAAACCCTTAATAATCAGGGAAGTTCTTCAAGCTCTGGCTTCTCTGCACTGTCATTGACGCTGTGTAGCAAGAGGTGGGGCTGAAGCAGACGTTGTGGGCGGAGATTTGGTCCGCCACTTAATGTGCTTGTGTGGAATTGACGTATGTTTTGCACGCATTCAGTGCACATTTGCACTGTTTCGAAAGTCCTGTACTGAAACGGCCGGTTTGAATACATGTAATCTATTAATCCTCAGATAAGTTGGGCTTTGAGAAATTCTGATGGGCATTTGTCACCATTATCTGACTTTTAATATACCATACGATTAACAGAGAAATAATTGGTCGATTACTTGACTATGAAAACGTCTGTTTGTTGCAGGCCTAGTGCTGATACATCTGTGTTAAGATAAAATTAGCTGATTTTAGCATGTTGGAGGACAACACATTTAAAAACATAATCAGTGTGCTCCAGTCCCTTTTATAGCCAGTGTAGTGTTTGAGCTCCAGCCAGTAATCTTTTCAGGTGAGGGAGAAAAATAAAGAAACGCTAATAAAAGTCAGCTCAAAAAAAAGAAAAGATGACAAGCAAAGACAAACCTGCAAAAATGAACAGAAAGTAGATGACAGCAAAAAATTGTGGAAACAACAAGGGAAATAAAATATGAGTACTGGAAAATAAATTGTAACGAGAGTCAGAGAGAGTGTAGAGCTGGTAACCTGTACTGAACAGGACTTTCTCAGAGACCAGAGCTCATTGCCAGCTATTCTGCAGTATTGCAGGCCAGTGTTTCTTCTGACAGATAAAACAACCCATTCAAGGCGGCTCGGCCACTGGCCAGTTCCAACCTGCCTCTCCTCATCAAAGAGGTCTCCCTGCTGCCTGTTTCCTTTCATTATATCTAATTTTCTCTGTGATCACTCATTTTAAATGTCATGAGAGCCAATCTCACAGCATAGCTGTATTTTTGTTCATTTTGTCAAACAGTGTAGTGATAAAAAAAAAGATCTTATCTGCAGCTTGGTAATGACTGCCAGTTAAGATAGTGTTTAGGAGCTGTGATCAGATGTCACACTTCTTTCAACATCTGAGACCAGAAAAAGGAAAAAATATTTAAAGAGAGCGAAGGGGGGACTGAACAGCAATTTCATCGAGACCATCTCCCTTCCTCCTCTCAGTCTCTCTGTCTAATTACAAACATGAAAAACTAGTTTTGCTGTATATGTGTTAAGACAAAGTCAGTAACAAATGAAATGCTTAATGCTATGGACTTTGGTGCGCAGAGCAAAGCTTTGGTGAGCAGACATATAGAGATGCAGGGTTTTGTCAGATTGGAAAGGGCACAGTCAGGATTGACAAAAGGAAAAGGGAGCAGTTGCTTTAAATTAAGGAGCCGTGTCAATTATCCTGATAAACAGCGACGACATGACAGATATGCCACACCACCAGAAACATCTCCTGTAACTGCACATTAGAGTGCAAATTTTAGATTCTATAACAATTTAATTCCTTAATGCAGGGGAAAAAACATTAGTCATTAGTTGACCTGATCGCCAATGGGCAGAAGCCTACTGAGCATGCAAGATTTGGCTTGCATGTTTCAGTAAGCTGTGTGTGTATATGTGGTGTTTTAATAACATCTAATCCTCTGACAGATGTAGTAGTGTCATTTTGAAACGGAGTCTCTCTCTGATAAACAGGGGCATGGAAACAAGCTGTCTCCATTACAGCTATCTGTTTTTGTGTTATTAGAAGTTAAAGTCCTGTTAATTTTCTGCATTGACAATGTTAAATGATTGACATTTAGAGCACTAAAGCTTGGACGGGCATTAAACTCTCCCAGTTGCATCATCGGTGCAAAATGTGAGAAACTGTGTTAGAGCATGTCTGATTCCTTCATGTAAAAAGTGAAAGCTACAGGCCTGTGTACATTAAAACCTGAGGAGAGAAGTTAACTATGGCTCCCACAATGCACTCTGGTTAGAAACATTCAGTTACAAAGCTTAAAAACGTTGTGTATGTTGCTTACTGGAAGTGGAAATTAAAGATCATTGTTGGGTCTCTGTTAATAATATTACAGAGAATACGGTCTAGACCTACTCTATATGAGTGCAATAAGATAACTTTTGTTATGAATTGGCACTATATAAATAAAATTGAATTGAAATTGAGTAATCGATTTTAATCGTTTAGGATCGAGAAAAAAATAAAAATGTTCTTTCGTTCCAGCTTTTCAAATGCGAGGATTTTCCTTTTTCAGTTTTATATGATTTAAAACAGAATATATTAGGGTTTGGGGCTGTTGGTCAGACAGAAGAAGGCATTTGAGCTCTCACCTTTTTCTCTAATTTATAATTAATCGAGAAATTAATAAAAGTCAGAAGATTACGTCACATTAATTTCAGATTCTGGATCTGGATTTTGGCAACCACAGTGATGTGTTTTGGTCCCAGCGGCAATGACAAAGCATTTTGAATTTGCCACAGCTCTGTAAAGCAAAGGTGGATGAGACTCATTGATATCTTATTTACAGTAATTTCACCGTACATACCAAACTGTATTTCCCAGAGACTTTAAATAATCCATGTTGAGGAACGCTATATATATTTTTAAACAAAACTGGAATGAGAAGTGCTAAAAACTGTTACCCTTCCCTCTTGTGTTTTCTCTGGAGCTGTGGAGAATTTCATTTGGTTTGGAGCCTCAGCTGCTCTATCTCTCTCTCCCCATCCCCCTTCCTTTCATCCCTCCATCAGTCATTCTCACCAGCTCTGGACAGAGCAAATTATTACCCTACACCCCACCCTCCAGTCTGACAAGAATCTACCAAACATACTGAGAAAGATGAGACTGTAGTTACCACCATTTAAGTCGAGCTGAAAGTGAAAATTAAGGGAATGGCTGCAATAAACCAGCTAATTATATATACATAAAAAAGCTGTTTATTAGTGCCTTAATGCAACAATTTTGTGGTCATTGTTGTAAAAAAATCTTCATCCATACTGAAGCATTTAAACAACAGGGTATGGCTCAATATCTTCTTCCTCCTTCTCTTATGTTCACCACCAACAAAACTGCATCACAGACAACATCTGATGAGGAGTGGCAAAGACACATCCCAATTACTCTGCTGAACTCTACTGCTGCTACTCTGTTAACTCTGAACTCACATTTAGTTGAGCTTATTTACTGTTTGTCTTCCTATTGTCAGAGGCCTGCACGAGTTTAAAATAGTGATTTGATCACCGTGCTAGAGTGCAACTTGTGACTGGCTATAATGACATGGATGTAAGTATGGGACGAATGGCTACAATGTGAGGGGAAAAAGAGAAGCTGTCTTAGTAGTTAGTAGTCTTGAAAATATGGATTTCCAATTTTCTAAAAAAACAAACACGCATAAGATTGTTTCAGTAGATTATCAGAAAAACTCATGTCCTGGTGTTCATTGATCTGCAACACCACTAGCTGCTTATTATAAAGAGAGAAAAAGAGATGAAAATCTGTTTCTACGTATCAGGTTTGTTAGTTCGTGACTATGTGCCATTGGCCCAGCAATGTTTTCTCAAAACATTAGCCCGGTTTGGACGCAGAGTCAGCTACAGATGTTTTGGAAAATGGAAGCAACATGTCTCAGCAAGCATAAGAGAGAAACAGCATGAGAACGAAAGAGCAATGCATCTAAAAAGCTTTGAACGACTATACCAAAAATCAGAGCGGATGTAGGACTGTAATGACCAACTAATGTGCCAGCACAGGGTTGACCAGAGACTCAAAGATGTGCACTTTGTCTTTTGTCTTTGTGACAAATTGTGCTTTCTGAGGGCCACCACATGTTTAATGTTTACTTCTTCTGCCGGTGGAGTTGAACAAGGGTTTTATTTCCATCCTGTTCCACCTGTTCATCCCTCTGTCTGTTAGAAGGCTTTGCTCAGAACTTTTTCGAAAGGTCAGTTGTGTTGACTTTTGGTAAAAAGCCAACATTTGGAGCTGTCATACCTTCACAGCGGCATAGCGTTGATGTAAGCACCTGCTCCATTGAGTGCAGTGCAGTTTCTTCTGCAGGTAGCATAGTTACCAACATTATAAGCTAAATTTTTTCATTCATACTAGGGGTGAACAAATAATCCATATATTATCAAAATTGCAACATGGCCGAGTACAATATCAAAATCGCAGGAACTGCAGTTTTTTGATTAAAAAAATGTGTCAAAACATATTATAAATGAAGTGCTACAGAGATGCCCCAGCCCACAAATCATATTTTCCAGACACAAGAAACACATTTCTTTGGTATAGAGCCTGACAAAAATCACATTATCATCATTTTTATTAATTTTTTTTTCTTGAGTGAAAATCAAAAGCAAAATGTACTATTCCCATTAAAATTGTGACTCGTTGCAATCTGTCTGTGTATCTGTGTACTGTCCAGCTCTAATTCATACACACGCCTGTGTAGTTTGACAACTTCAATGAAAGATGACAAAAGACTGAAAAAACATTTTACTAAGACTGAGGAATAAAGTCACTTTGAAACAAAAAACAAATACAGATGTAATGTACGACAAGTCAGAGATGTTAAAAAGAAGTGGACTGAAGACCAGAATCAGGAGCTACAGCCCAACCGATACTGGATTTGAGCCCAATACTTTTATCAGTATTTAGAGGGTTTAAAAATGAAAAAAACAATATATCTGTCTATACTAATTTCTTTAATGAACTTATAACATAAACAAACAATTTTGTACTGATCCCTTAGGCTTGACATTTACACTGATATGTCTGCAATAAGTTAATATCTGCGAACATATCAGCCTGGATGGTTTATCAGTGTAGCTCTGCTACACAGCCCTGGTAGAGCAAGGTTTGACTTTCTCATTTTATTGCATCTGAATCCTCTTGAATCTCTTATCATGTCACTGTAGGTAATTCGCATGGCAAGTGACAATTTCCAAACTCTGTTCAATCATAGGGCAATGTGCCATGTTTGAATCCAGCTAGGGACATTAGTTGCATGTGTTTCTCTCCCTCCTCACTTTATTAACCCTGTCTAATAAAGGCATTTAACATTCAATTACATTGCAAGAAATTCACATCCCAAGTCCTAGCATTCATACTGGTGATGACAAGTATTTGCTTTGGGTCTTAATGGCTGCTGCACAGAGCTTGTAGTAGTCATGAGGCTTGTATTGCTCAAGCACCTGGATGGTGGCTGAGCCATCGGAAAGTACAACGTCAGGAGGGACTTTTTGGAGCACACATAATACTGCCCAGAAACCAGGTTCAGTTTTGGTCTCTTATCTTGGATTCCTGGGTTCCTCAAACGGTTACTGAAAAAGTTCTTGCATTGAAAAAGGCCCAATACTGAAAGTTAAACAGTTTCTTTGTGTCTATCTCTTTCTCTTTATTTTTAGTAATTTTGAAATTTAATTTTAATAATGCTGCTGAAGCACAATATGTTTTAATGTTAAAGTAGAATTAGGTGTATACTGGATTAGGGGTGGGAATCTCTGGGCACCTCACGATTCGATTCGATTACAATTCAGAGGGCTGCTATTCGATTATAAAACGATTAACGATGCATCTTGATGCCTCATTTTTTCTATACAGGATCCCTGGATAATTACTAAGCATTTAATTTTGACCATTAAAACATCTCCTGATTAGCTTAAAAGGACTAGTTTGCATCCCTAATTTACTTCATCAACCTCAGCTCCATGGTCACTCTTTTCTTTAATGATTGTGAGACATTTTGGGGTGGTTATTCATTCTGCAGCGGTGACAAGTACAGGGGGACACTGGTCTCTCAGTTGTGTGCGCTCCACAGACGTCCGGGCGCTGCGCTTCCGCAAGTTCCGCCTTTTGCGTTCCGTCAACATTACGTTATCAATTAACATTCAAATAATCGATTTTTAGACATTTGTTAATCAATTAATAATCTTCCACGTCTGCATCGCGATGCATCTTAGAATCAATTATTTCTCCCACCCCTATACTGGATATGATAGATACAATAGTTAAAGGTGACATTATCTAAAAGATGATATCCCTGATCCAATACTATCATATACTGAAATACAGACAGTAGTAATCTTTGTATATTTGATTTTGTATGTGTGGTGATAAATGTGCAAAGGCCAACATTATAAGATTACAATGGTATTGTCCAGTTATTGTCATCCACCTCTGATATTATATAGTTTGTTCCTCACTAGCTAAATGACAGCAGTCTGCGGCCTGCTAACCGGTTAATTGCTGGGAAATGTGAAATTACCTTTTCTTTGCCTAGTTCCTGTAGTGCTTCTTCTTTTCTGAATGGATTTTGGTGCAGTGGTTTACTTGCGTGAGGGAATTTCATCATTGTGGGCTTTCTGTGGGTTTCAGTTTTGGTGTCATGTGTTGGTCAAAATGTTCTTTCAGGGGCCTTTCCATTCTCACAAGAATGTCTCTGGTGGACACAATGAATCCTCATCTTTTCTTTGGCACCAAAACTGTCACATTGTTTATTGACACAAAATGTAACAGGCTGGTTAATTTAAGGCAAAAATGTCTTCTTTGGCTTTAAAACCCCCACACCGCTCTGCGTGCTGTGTGTGCTTGTTTGTGCAAGAACTCCCCTGTTACCACCAGCTACTCTCTGTGTTGTATCCTCTCTCCCTCTTTCACCCTCCTTCCTTTGTTGCAGCTTCCCTTTGCACCTACGTGTCAAGTTGTTTCAGTAAAACAATACAACAGCACATTCTCATGCAAACATGCTTTCCTCAAACCTGGCTTTTCAGTGCAGTCGAATCGGAGATGTGGTGATGCTGTTGTTTGTGTTTAAGAATTAAGACAAAGAGTACGTATTTCTATCCATCCATTGTCAACTGCTTATCCTGCGTACAGGGTTGTGGGGAGGCTGGAGCCTATCCCAGCTGAGTACATATTTATGTAATTTAAAATATTTTCACTTTCAGAAAATGCCACTTTTGGCTAAGCATATTGTGACACGCTAATGTCAAAATCCTCTTTATTTTACTTTAAATAATTTATAATAATAATAATAATAATACATTTTATTTGTAACGCACTTTCCATCAAATGATCTCAAAGTGCTACAGGTTTAGGAAACATAAATAATTAAAAGAATTTAAAAAAAGCATCTAAAAGGGACCAAAAGCTTTGCAAAAAAGAAATGTCTTAAGGCCTTTTTTAAAACAGTCAGTGGATTGA
>JAPMOB010229293.1:0-14593 GCA_029875015.1 Lepomis gibbosus | reverse complement strand
GTTCATAAAAAAATTAAAAGTTAAAAAAAGAAAGTTATGTTGAGTATGAAAACTCTTGTTCATTACATTTTACTTCATAACTGCAACCGCATGTGTTGTATTCATTGTTGCTCTGTATATAGTTTGTTTGTTTATTTTGTTTGTTATCGTGATCAAAACCATTGATCTGAAGCTCAATGCTGATGCTGTCATGTAAATAGTTTTCTAATCAGCAATAAATATAACAATTTCTGATCAACCCATATTAATTGCATGCTTAAAATAACATACTGTTAAAGCCACGCCCATTTCAAGACAACCCGTTCCACTTCTGGGTTAGATCCCGCCCACTTCCAGGCTAGGCCCCGCCCAATCCGAGTACAGATACGGATACAGATAATTCATATGGTTAACAGATACAGATACAGATACAAATAATGCTGTACTCGCTCATCCCTAGATCTTACTGTTGCTCACCTGGTAGAGTGATTACCATGTACTGCGTCCTTAAAACAGCGGCTTGATTTGATTCCAGGAGGCCCTTTGATGCATGCCATCCTCTCTATCTTTCCTTTCCTGTCTCTCTTCAGCTGTCGCTGTCTAATAAAGAAATTGCTTTAAAAAAGAATGAATACATTTTTTAATAAAAGTATGGACCTTATTTAATGTGTTGCTGAATCCAATTTCAAACATCCTTGCTCTGTCAGAACATAAACTGCTCAACAAAGAGATTCAGCATGAGAATGGGGGTGGACGATACAAATACTTTCCCTTGAACTAATGATGTTCAAGGGGAACTCATAAAAGCCTCTTTACAGGTCTTTGGCAGCACTACTGCAAGCCTGTTGCGGTTCTAGAGAGAGCTGCACCTTAAGCGTCACTTGAGTCAGTTGAGTCTGAAGACAGCAAGTTTAATAATGACAAAAATGTGGGGGTGTAGTTAGAGTGAGCTTACCAGACCTCTGTAACTCGCTCCCCACCACTTCTTCAGGCTAGCAACTCAAAGCTACATAACATTCCTGAGATGTCCTCTTATTTTAATGAAACACAATGATGGATAGATATACAGTGATGAGGGTAAATGGTTTCACTGATGAGTGATTTGCTTCTTGTCATAGAGCAATTATGTTTGAAACGCTTGCCCATTATTTTTCTTTTCTATTAATTTTCTTTTGTTTTGTTATTTCCCCATAATGTTCACTTCATGCTCATTAAAAAACAACTTGTACAAAGAGGCAGGTATGAAATTTCATTAAAGAGAGATTCTGCCCCATTGTTTTTCCAATGATAGTCTCAATTACGTATTAATCAAGTGTCAATGTTAAAATGTTCATTTTATGTAGTGCGAGGTTAACAAAAGATATTGATTAAATTTGAGTTATTGCGATCAGCTGAAGGTCTCTCCATGGTTGTGCTGTGTGCTGTGGGTGCATGCCAAGTCTTTTAAGCACAGCTAGTTGACTCATCAAAGAAAAATGTCTCAATGAACCTGTGAAACACTGAGAACAGTTTGTGAGGAGGATTCCGGTCGAAACAGATGGTGAGTCTCCCTGTTGATCTCACCTGCACAAAGACAGCTGCTTCATCCCTCTGATCCTCGTTTCAGTGGGGAGTGTCAACCATTGTGACACACACACATACACACACACACACACTCTCTCTCTCACTGTATTAAACATAATAACTGCCCATCGGACAGGCAACAGAGCTGCAATTAAGGCGCATTAGGAGCTACTTTTTTAGCAGTGTTAATTGGGAGGCCAAATGAGCTGTGCTTTTCCACTTGTTTGAATGTTATTTTGAAATTGACTCATGAATAAGATACCTTACATTTATAAAATGGTTTGGAGCCACTTTATAGTCATTTCAATATACTTAGAATACAAGTGATGACAGATGCAGAGAAGCAAGATCAGGATCAGTTCTATCACCAAGTAGGTTTACACATTCAAGGAATTTGCTGTGGTGTTTTGGTACGTATCAATTAACAATCAACATACCAGGTAGAAAAATATCAGAAAGATAAAGAGAGAGATAGAGATCCTGCATTATCTGTTTAATTAACTGGGTCAGGCCAGTGGTTCTTTTAAACTACGGCACCCCTTCATTGGAATTTTTTGCCATGGCTGTAAGGAAGGCAATACCTGATGGTCAGCCAGTTGTTGGTCAATAAACTATTTTGGTCTGGACTAAACTACTGAATATTGCCTTGGAATTATGTACAGACACTAGGAGTTGCACTGGAGGAACATTATGTAACAAACTCAGTTTTTTCCTTTAGCAGCAACTTGAGATTTTCATGTGTTTTTTAGTGAAATGTCTCAACAAATGCTGGGTGGATTCCTTTATCATTTGGTAAAGATATTCATGTCCTCTCCAGAATGAACTGTAATAACTTTGGTGATTCCTTTCCAACTTTTCATAAACTGCTGTCATCAACTCAATATTTTTTAATTTGTCCAGTACTTTGGTTTTTGACCAAATAACTGCAAACTAATGACATTTTTCATTAGCCTCAGCTGTACTTTGTTTTGCTTATTAGTAAAAGTCAGCAACTACGATGGATTATCCATCATGTATACATCATGATGTGATGCAGATTACAAGCCTTCTCAAGTAGGTTTCTCTTAGTACGCTTTTCTATTATTCATAACATTCCCTTACTACATCTTAAACTTGTTTTGTAAGTCTATCTGCTGGTTGGTCCAGCTCATTACTAAAATATCTCAACAAATATTAGATGGATTTCCATGAAATTTAATAGATTCTGTCTCGGTCCCAGAGCACAAATGCTACTGCTTTTGGTGTACCCCTGACTTTTTTAGTGCCAGCAACAAGTCAGTTCAATTATCATGAAATATCTGAAACATCTAATAGATGGACTTGCACAGAATTTGGTACACATATTCATGGCTCCAAGATAATGAATCATACTGACACTGATGATCCATTGACTTTTCCTCTAGTACGACATGTTGTTGGTATGTGGTTTTGATAGAAATATCTCAAAAACTATTGGAGGACTGTTACCATGAAATTTGGGACATAGATTCATGCCCACCTTAGGATGAACAGTAATCACTTTGATCCTCTGACTATCTATCTAATGCCGATGCCAGGTGAAATTTCAATGTCTCCAAGGAAGGTTAAAGTCAATAGCAACTTGACTTTGTTGAAGATACATGAAGTAATTACATCTGTCATCCAACTTTTGAGTTCTGATTTTTTTGTGTCCAATACTTTTGGTTTTCATCTTCTAAACAGGTGGAAACAGCTGCAATCGCACCCATGTTAGGAACCACATAAACCTTAAGTCAGGACCAGCAACTCCACACCTGATAAAATGAGACATTCCTTTTAACAAAAACAAGCATAAGTTATTTCAGCAGGGGGCCCCAAAACATCATGTTGAAGGGAAGCCATATTATGAAGTATAAATTATTGTTACCGGACGTCTCCTTTGTGAAACGCAAAGGAGGAAGTCATGTAATGTTATTATAGAGTGAAGTCAACATATAGAAGAGGTCGGGGTTGACATGACAGCGGAAAAAAAATGGGAGACAGCTTTTACATTAAATGTGCTACCGTTAAATTGAAATTACATTATCTTTTTTGTTAAATACTTATCTGGTAGGGGGATTAGAGATTAATTCAGCACCAGGAGCTGTCCAAAATATGACCATTGTCACATTACATAGTCCGTGGTCTACCATCTCCACACTTTGTTGTAGCACTGTGCAAGCTCTTGAGAAAGGTCTGAATTAACCCATTATCATTCATCACATTCATCTTGGTGGCCTTATACCCACAGCCTACTTCCTGTGTGCCAGACTACATTGTCAGTAAAAATAATTTAATGGTAAATTTATATAATTTTCTTTTGGATTTAATTGCATGAATACATATTTCTAAAACAAATATAGAAGTAGATTATTTCAGTACAATGGAATAATAGTGTGATGTTAATCTACAGTTTTTGCATTCCTTGTTATAATTAGATGAAAGGTGTTTTGTATTTCAAGGGGTTGTACAAGGAGCATCCCTGGCAACATCCCACTTTGTACCACATAACCTCAGCTCTGTATGTGAATGCATCTTTAGAAGTGAAGTCGACAAAAGCAATACAGTAGCACTGTAGTAGCAGTTGCACGTTGCTATTAATGAGCCTCAAGCTTGTTTGAAGTTAAAACTATCTCTAGATGAAAGAGATGTGTTAAAAGCATAATCAGAGCCTGAGAGGAAACCATGAGTAATGCAATTTCAACAATCCAGGTCTGAAAAAAAGTCATTATTTTGAAAAACAGACATTTTATTAGATGATATTTAAAAAGAAAACAATACAATGGAAAACTGAATTACTACAGTTCAGAAAATCACAACTCTGCAGCTGTTGCAACTATAAAGTTTTTGCTACTGCAAAAGAGAATTAGGCAGTGTCTTGGCACAGCAGAACAGGCCCTGTCACTGCACTTAATTTAACACCCAAACTACTGCTGCTTCAATTTTATGCTTTTCCACACACACACACACACACACACACACACACACACACACACACACACTTTTAGGACTGACTAGCACAACAGTGTACTACTTGAAGCAATCTTCTGCTTTGTGAATCCAATTTTATTCATATTTTCATGGCTTCTAAGACCAGAACAGACACATTAGTTCACAACAAAAAATGTAACTCTTGTTGACATGGGTTGGTGGTAGTCCATCAGGTGAATTGTGGTGCAGGGTATTGTGTTGTGAGCATGCTCCTACATAGTTCAAAAAGAGGACGTTTTTCTGAATCTGAATACAAGATTTGGCAAAGGACGAATATACTATGAATCATATATGAATTCATATTCGTCAATATGAGTATCATATACTACGTTCTTTCGGAGTTTGTTCAGTTTTATTTGTATTTGGAAGACTGTTCAACAAACACTGCTTTCACTGGGGAAGAATCAAAATAATTGTTATGTGTTTTAGGCCTACAAATGATGTATTTCTAGCTAAATATTTTTGAAAGCATAATATAAAATCAGTGTTGGAATGTCCCCTGTGGAGAGTTCTTATAAACAAACATAGTTACTGTTAACAGTGTTACTCGCCAGAACACAATGTGTGTATCCTAGAGGTCCAAAAGCATTTTCTTCCTCATAAGCCGATTTTTCTTAAAAGTTTAAAACCTGCATTTAAACATCTATGTTTGCTTACTAGCGGCCTTCTAATTACTGCGCCTTTTCGTTTCTCGTTTCTTACTTCTACCTGTAGATCGTTGGAATAGTGTGACACAGTTTGCAGGTCACCCGCACGCACGGGCATATGCAGTGCAGATTGTAGGCTGGAGCAGTGCAAAAGAGGAAAAAAAAATGTTTTGAAAATGATTTAGCACACCCTTTCTACCTTTGAAAGTCAATCTCTGGCTTCTGTTTTTGCACATTAGATTGTTAAAATAAAACCCCCACTGCTAACTCTGCACTAAACACCTAAGAGAAGTCTACAGGCAGACTCTGTAGAGAGACACTCTGCTGGGGGTTGATGCTACCTATCATATCATTAAGCTGCTTTTTGCAGCTTATCTTGTGACCCTGTGGTGTACAGTATTTGCTTGCACCGCTGTGTAAGAATCATGAATACATTATGAGGATACTTTTGTTCCATTCATTCATCATCTGATTCACACTGGGATAATTCACAACAGAAATACTAATAGTGTGTGCGCAGGTGCCTCCCCAGTGTAGTCAGTAGGTTTAAGAAAAGATGACCTAAAATTATAAACAATGATGTACACCTTGAAATTAAAGTAAAGTTAGAATGCCCCTAGCCGATCGACATGATCTAGATCACGATCAATAAATAATCTTCATTACTAGATAAATTACTATTAAATCCAGATGTTTGCTCCAGGAATGACAGCTGTCAACAATGTCAGCCTGTGCTTTGTTAGAAACACTAAACGCACAGAACCGTGAGCAAGTGAGCCACACCATATTGTGTCGCTTCAGTTTCCCTTTCATGCACTATTGTATGGTAATCAGTGCACATGATTTCAAAGGATTTAATAGATGCACTCTACACACTGCTAAAGCTGTATGGCCTTGTGTATCGTTAAACAAACTCATTTTTTCACCTCCAGTTGTTTAATCTGCTCACTCTGACTGAGCCTTTACCCCTGGGAAATCATGGATTTTGTTCGTCAGAAGGGAAGAGTTGACTAATATCCAAACTCAAATGGATGATTAAGTACTTTGATTTAATTGTTGTCTTTTAATGACATTATTGATATTTGCCAGAATACCAGACACCTGCATGTGATGCATGTACGAAAAAACTCTGCGTCGATGCATTGACTAAAAAAATACATTTAAAGAAGTGCCTGGAAAGCCAACAGTTTGCTTCATTCACATATGTGCTTTGCTAAACTCTATATGTGTGTAAATGTAACCTCTGCTGTGAGGATGCATGTGTGTTAATATTAGTTAGTTGTAATAATGCTTAACACCCTTTTCCAAACCAAGTATACAACATAAGTAGCAATTTATGAGGATAGTAAGATAAACAATAAAGACCTTGGTGTAATGTGTAAATGAACTCTAATTTAATCCAGTTTAATTTTATGTAAATTTGCTCATTACATGATGTTACTACACACTTGGAGCTCAAAAATCCTAAATGTGCCACAGCTAAGTACATCCAGGCCATCGTGGGCCATGCATTAAAAAGGACATCATCTGTGATGTCCAGCTGTTAGTGACCATGCAGAACTGCATCACTGCAACAAGTAACAAAATACAAAAGATGCCAGTTCATCAACCAATGAATTTATTTTAATTTACTTTACTGCTAAAAAGAAAAAAAGCCAGAGATAAAACACACAACTGCATAACAACTTTGCTGGTACCAGTAGCTACAACCGCACAGCTGTTCCAGTTGTTTCTGTGATCAACAGCTTCCAAGTGTTTGACTACAGTCCATGCGCACCTCCAGCTGTCACACTTCTGAGCCTGGCCAGTTTGTCTCCTGGGGGAGAGAGGGGGGGTACTATGGGGGGAGTGTAAAATCCCTGTTTTGGAAAATACATCTGTGTGTGTGATGGAAGCCCCAGCAAAACTGCATCCCAACAGGCATGAATCCTGTTGCAGGGCGAGACATTTATGGTGCCAGGACATCCAAAGTATTATTTATATAAAGTTTAACATATATGCACACTACCTCACAGTTCACAAAGCTCTGAACGCAACCTGCCAACTCCTGTCAGTTCTCTCATTTGCAAGAAGTGTCTTTATAATGTGAAATGTTCAGGTGAGTTGTCTATGCTCAAACTGACTTCTCCCCCCACCATAATTTGTTCCTACTACTCTGCTCTCTAGATTACATAAGAACAATTAATTTCATACATTTCATTAAATAAGTAAATAAAACAGTAAAAGATGTGTTTGTGTGTGTTAACAAAATAAAATAAATAATAATAAAAAATATGTCAAAAATAAAAAAATCGTAAAAATATTAAAAATAAAAGAAAAATAATAATAATTTGAAAATTAGTACAATTATTTGTGAGTCAAACATCTCTCTTTTCACTGCATGCTCGCCCATTAAAATGTGACTGAGGGCAGTCACAAAATAAAATAAATAATGTGTGTGTTAACAAAATAAAATAAATAATAATAAAAAATATGTTAAAAATAAAAAAAAAACGTAAAAATACATATTAAAAATAAAAGTAAAATAATAATAATTTGAAAATTAGTACAATTATTTGTGAGTCAAACATCTCTCTTTTCACTGCATGCTCCGGCATTAAAATGTGACTGAGGGCAGACATGTTGTGTTTAATATTTGTTGCCTCCATGCTTAAGTCTTGGTTTTCTGCGTGAACAGTCCTGCATCAATAATGTGCCTCTCTCTCTTGTAATGCATCTATTCAATATTCACTATATATTAATGGCAGAGGCAGTACATTTGGTACATTTGTAATAAATGTATGAAACAGGAGTGACAGTGATTTGGCCAGATGTATAGAACATAATCCCTGCCAAAGTCCTTAACTCCTACAACTTTAATTAGATTTTATGGGCAATTTGCACATACTGTCTTCAGACAACTGGACTATTAAAGGCCCCTTGTCGCCTAAATAGTCTGGCCCAACAGCAGCCTATATCCTTCATGCCAGATTGCTAAACTCAGTGCAGACATGTGATGAATGACGTGCCAGAATCAGCTCAAGTACACTGGTCCCATTCCAGGGGCCAAAGTTGGCCCATGTGCTGCTAGCTGGAGCTGATTGTAGGCCCCAAATGGCCAGTGTCCACACAGCCAAAACCTAGCCAATGTAGCCTGGCAGCCAGCTATGGGCCAGAAGCTACTCATATTTGGATTCACAATTTCATTCCTGAACAAGACTGTGTTACAATCGCTTAGACACTTTACTGTGTTGATTCACTCTCAGCATTTGTTTTTTTAGCATTAACAAATCAGAGATCAAACAGCATGTACATCAATTTTCTAGCATAGTGATTTAATAAATGAGAACAACATACCATAATGAAACTGATTTAACTGGAATTAATATTATACTGGTGGTAAGCTCTATGTGATACAGTTATATGAAATTATAATAAATACACTAAAGTTAGCCTTAATCAAACCTTAACGAGACAGAAAATGGTTTTATTTGTGAAAAAGTTGAATTGTTGAATTTCACAAAGCTGTTAAAATGTTACAAATACCAGGTATATTCTTTGCCACTATGTTCATCTACAGACATTTGGGACTGATCATTAAAGTAGCATTTAGATATGAACAATGACTTTTCAAAGTGTTTTATGGGTGCACCCTCAAAAACTCCAGAGTATTAGCCTAGGCTAGCTACACTAATCATAGCACATACAAATTGTTCAAGGCTACACACAAATAATAGGCCTAGGCTACATTTTCAAAAAAAATAGAATGAGATATACAGAGTTTGTTAAAATACTTATCTTCAAAATTTATCTTTATATACAAGCATCAATCATTTAAAAAATATCACAAATACGTCACACACACACATGTTCACTGAACATGAACATAACCTGCAGTAGGCCTATCATACAAAAATCCAAAAAGCACTTCTACAGCCTCCAAAACAGTCACCGGTGTCCATAAAGCAAACAGCACAAAAATAAACACATCTGTCTTTCAGTAAATTCATTAAATCATTAAAATAATTTTCCATTGGCCTAGTCTATAAAGAAAATACAGTTGCAGAGATTCAGCACAGAAGCCGTTGCTTATAGCGCGTTTTTTCCTTGAGGAGCGCTTGTTTGCCTGTCTGTTCACAGGAGGAGCGCAGTGAGACCCTAAAGATATCCAAAAGAGTTCGCAGGAGGAGGGTCGCTCCCTGTCTGAAAAGGCTTTATACACACACACATATGCTAAAACATGTGGCCTGCTGTGTGGCACCTCATAACACCGGCAGAGAAACATAAAGATAACATGGACACTGTGGATGCGCCAATTCTCCTGCTTGCTGGATTGTAAAAAAAGGTTGCTATATTATCATTATATTATCAGTCTGTCAGTGTATACAACTAGTATGCAATTTAACAGCCAGCCAAACTACAATTTCACAAGCCAGGAAGCAAGCACCTTGCTTTTTTACTGACCATCTTCATTACCCTACTTTTAGATTTTTTTTGGTCACCGGACATCAAAAGGGGCTTGAACACCTACTCTTCTTCTGCGGGGCATTAAAAAAAAAAATTAAATGCCAGTGGTCAAGTTGACAATCAGCGGCAGGCCAAAACGGCCATCAGGCCACCGAGAAATGTCACGATTCTCCTGACAGCCAGTCTGCGAGTGCCTGCAAAACTGGTACATACATGTCAGAATCAAAGAACCTCTACGTGTGTTCATCTGCCTCCTGCCCCAACTTTTTGAAAACCAAAAATGGTCACCCTAAATGATGAAAAAATGGTCAGACTACATCCCGAGTTTTATTGACAGGGCAAACACTAGATCCTACACTTTCTATCATGCACTTCAACTGCCTCATTAACACCCTTTTAAAACTGTTTGCTCCCACTTTCTAACACAAGTTTCTGTTAAATATGTTTTTGTCTCCATCCTAAGCAGGGGAACTGAGTGATTTCAACTAAGTCATTTTCTCAGACTTGACAAAGCTCCCCCAGAGCCATAGAATACATTATGCGCCTGTTTTCACAGCCTGAGTAATATTTCTTTTGACTAGTAAATTCACTTTGACTTGCAGATTTGGTGGAGTGACCCTTTAAGCTTATCTTTCCAGCCAATTTTCTGCAGTTCCATTGATGACATAGCACTGTTCTATTAATAGGTAATTTTACATAGACACAAAAAAATACCACTAAAAGAAAAGAAAGCCATTTTCCACGCTTTGAAATACTGCAAGAAAGGCTTGTCAGGCCAAAAGTATTGTTCATAGCAAAATCGCACTGGTACAGGAAAAACAAACTTTTCATCAGATGACAAAGCTGAGGACTGTTCAGACATCAGCCAGGGTCTCCTCCTCACTTGGCTCTACAGGAAACAAATGCACATCCAGTGTTCTGCTGTTAGTGTCGTTCACAGTGTGAGACATTTATACTGCTTTGTGCGTTAGATCAGGAGTCATTTTCTTTGCTTAGACAGTGAATAGTATAATAAATAGCAATTTAATGTATAAATTAATAAGAATTGGGAGAAGATTCATGATGATGTAGATAATTCATGGGGACACTCCCTCTCGATTGTTGTTGCGGTGATCCGGCTCCACTTGGGGAATAATTACAGGAAAGGACTCGATATTGAATTTTTAATTTGGCGTGCCCTGAGAGTAGAGTGACCTGCTATGCGCTGAAGTTATTGGGACTAATTCCATTCCCATTAAGAATTCTCCAGGTGGGTTAATGGAGGCTGATGAAGTGACCAGGAATCTATAGTCATTTAGCAGAAGGAGGGGGAAAAAATTGAGGACGAGCAACATAAATAACCCTTTCTCCACTGAGCTTTAATGACACAATGTTATTGAAAGGACAAATATGTGACAGTAGTGCACAGGTTACAAATCATAAATATTCCACATAGCTATTTCCATAGGAGAAAGGGAAAAGGGAGTGAAGGAGTTTCAAAGCCTTGGCTCTGTTTAGCATTCTGCAGGTAACCAGGCATACAAATTATTGCACCAAACTGCCTTTCTCAAGTGTTGTCTCCCTCCCAGTGCAACTAAAACAGTTCGGGAAGTTTTATGTTTATCTCAGCTGTTCATCTTGATATGTGTCTCCAGGTGCTTTGAAGTGGGTACTTACCCCCTGAAAGCTGCAGCCAATTCTCATCTTAATGAACAAATCACCTAGTGAAATATGTGAGGCACCCTATTGATGAAATGGAAATGGGAATGCTGACCCAGCAGCATCGTTCAAGCACTGACATAAATTACCAATTCGGGCCCCGTGTCTTTCTTATCAGTACAGCCACGGTGATAACTCACAAGACTAATTAATTTTCATTTAGCTTTTTCCCCAAGTTGAAATATCCCTAACATCAATGTATTTCATAGATTTTCATGAGTTTAATTGACAACAAATTGTATTGTTAAGGTGTTGGGTAAAAATGGTTGTCCAGCGCGTTTTTATAATTTTGGCTACACTTTCTACCATTTGGGGCAGTTTCCACCAATGAAAAGCTAAACTCCAGTAAATCTGTCCCTCCTCTCGGGAGTAAGATTCAGTCAGTAGGTCAGAGTTCGGAAGGCTCAGCTTAACAGTGTCTGATAACTGATCCGTCAAAACAAATGTCATTTCAGCTTTTTACAATTAAGTTGAAACTTTTTTTCCTCTTACAAACAGACTTGAAAAAGCTTACATCTTTTCATTCATTCATTCAAACATTTATTTAACCAGGATAAAAAACTCCTTGAGATTAAAAATCTTTTTTACAAGAGTGTCCTGGCAAGTGGCAGCAGCGCGGTTACAAATAGATAAAGAAACACTCACAGGTAAATATATAGACAGACTTTCACTCATCATATTCAGACAACAATGACATCATAAACAAAAATGAAAATAACAAACAAAAAACCTACGTCCTAAATCAATTTAAAAACAGTGACAGACTGCCTTCTGCAATGTCCTTTAAATTAGGCTTGATTTTGCAATCATTGTAACATTACCTAAACTATTTTTTTCATGACTTTTGTTATACATTTATTAAGTGGTTTTGTTTTATAATTATACTAATAAAACAGATGACAGGTGGACCAATGTTTTTTTTTTCTTTCTTATATTCATTTCTACAAAACCTTCAGAAATATACCAAAAGCCTTTCCTCAAAAAACAAAACAACAAAGCAAAACGATGCGGCGAGATCTAGGCTTTGATTGGGCTATTTTTTGTCAGTCCAATCTGGCAACAATCTATTGGACTCACATTCATCAGGTGGCCAGAAATATGAATCCAAATGAACGACAATATTGTTCTGTGTCTGGATGGGTAAATAAGGCACAGTTTGTTAACATCAGCTTGTCAGGTTTGTCTTAATAACTAGGTTCTGCTTTCCTCGAGGGGCAAAGAAAGTTATTACTTCAGATATTGTTTTTGTGCAAAACTGAAAAAGTGGTCTGATTTGCAGTCTTTGCTGAGATGCTGTTATAAACCAGTTACCACTAAATAAAGACTCGCATCTGTACAAGAGTTTTTCATTTAATGATTTTATGTCAAGAAAATGTTGTGTCACAGGTTATTTTAGCGGATGAACAAAAGACTAGCTCTCACACTGATGGCATGCCAAATGAATGAGCTGTACACATGTACAGTATCCCTCGTAATGGTGAGGTGAATGTTCTATTAGCTGACTGTGAGCTTAAAACAATGACTGATCAAGATCAGGTAGGTGGTTCCAACTTTGTGTAGCCAGAGAAAAGCAACTGAGATCTTTTGCAGCGCCTATTTTTAAACAGCATGTCTTATGCATTATGTTAAGTCCAGCCTGCATCACGTTAATTCAGCATTGTGCAGAACTTTTGTTCTCCCTCCTCTGGCAGTGAGATTAATTGCACAACCTCTTCTCTTAGCGCTCTCCATCAAGGAAATGCTACAGCAATGTTAGGCCACGCCGTCCATACATTTCTTTTTTGGACTGTAATGCTTCCTCTGAGTTTGTTTTTTATCTGCAGCATCAGAAACTTTTCTTTAGGTTTTCCCGCCAAAGGCTGTTCCATACTCCTAGTTGGTGTAGCTACTCCTTCGCTACGGTTGCTCCAGAGCCACGTATAGAGAGAGATGATCATATCCGTTCACTTTCAATTCAAGTGGCTTTAATGTCATTACTGCATCCAATACAACGTTGCCAAAGTATAATAAACTAAATAAACAATTCTCCATTTTTACATCATTACTTGTGCATCAGTGTGGGAATGACACAAGATGTGAAATATCTGGTATACTCCAAAGATTTACCTGGGGGTAATAGGCTTAATCAGCATTGTGACAACTTGTTTGGCAAGGGCTTGAATACAACACGTGTTTTTATCTGTAGTCCCACACTCCAGCTTAAAGTGAATCGTCATGTGGATATTTGACTGCTATTTAGAGGTGGGAAACTGTATAGGAGACATTAGAATGATTTATATAGGGAAGGTAAAAGAGGCATTATATTCTGATGCCTCATTGTCACACTTCTATGATCTCGACTTTACAATGTTTACAATGTTTTCTCGTGGTGCGAACTTAATCAATTCGTTTTGGGGAGTTTTTTTGCCTTTATTGGTGATAGGAGAGCCGAAGACTGACAGGAAATGTGGAACACAGAGGGGAAGACATACAGCAAATGAGTTGCGAGTCTTGGCTGACACAGAAATTACTCAGCTCTGGTACACGGTACGCATGCTGTACTGGGTAAGCTTTGTCACAGATCGACATTTGATAAATATGCTTATTCATTTTCTTTCAGAGTTAGAGTTAGAAAAGAAGACAAATAACACTCTCATACTTGTCTGTTAAGTTTGACGCTATAGCCAGGAAAAGATTAAATAAGCTCGGCTTAGTTTAGGTTAGACTGGAAACAAAGAAAACAGCTAGGCTTGCTCTGCCTGCCTGCCAATAACTCTAAATCAGATTTACATTCTTAAATTTATTTCTTGGGTGAACACAGTTTTTGTAGGAAGTCAATGCGCCAGGTTAGCTTTTTTCCACTGCTTCTAGCTTTTATGCTAAATTGAGCTAACCGTCTCCTGGCTTTCGTTTCATATAACAATTAAATTGCATACTTTAGGGTGGTATACATCTTTTTATCTAACGCGCAAGAAAGCAATCTTCCCAATTTTTTTTACAATTACAGCATTTTTTTGATTATATCACGTTTCTGCATGACAACAAAAAATCCAGACACCCAGAGCGTGACCTCCTGTACTTTAATACCACTAATTGAAACATCTTAAATGTTTTTAAATGCTTCTGTAGGATTCTTTGATCCAAACTGACCCACTGGCAAGTAAGAGTATTATTAATATCAACAAATCATTATTTAAAATGCTAGATACTGAGGCCTCCAAACATACCAATATTATTTTAGTTGGTTCTAGGGTTTTATGGTTATTTAATTGTTGCACAACACAATTTCCATA